>CM046450.1:34767457-34979596 GCA_025506515.1 Flaveria trinervia | reverse complement strand
TTTGAGAATCTTTGAATTTTGGTTAGCGTTTAACATTTAATTGGTAAATTGTTATTCGCAACTATTTAAAGAATAATATACTTTTAATTAAAAAATCATTTTGAAAAAATCAATTGAACCATTAGTTACTTGTAAGTTGATAGCCACATAAAAGTTTAATCAAATATGTATTCATTATATTGTACAAAGGATTAGCCTATAGTAAAACTATAAAATGTAAAATATACTTTCAGTAACATAAGTTGCCTTAAATACTCATAATTCATGTTTTGTTTCACAATATACATCGCACCTCAAAGCTTAGCTTTTATTTAAACCAAAGGAACTTCTACATGGCTGCACAAATTGTGAAACCTACTGTTTTTTTGCTTGGACTTGAAAACTTTGTGTATTTTGTTTGAAATTTTATACGTATTGAATCTAGCGCTCTTTTTTGGGTCTTGAATTTTTGGCCCTTATAAAATGTTCTAAGTTCTGCGGCTTATTTTATTCTCCATTGCATGTGCGGTTTTTTTCTTTGATATATGGCGGCACAAATTGTGAAACCAGCTGTGTGATCTGCATAAACAAAGATGATAAGTACATTTCAAATTGACCATTAGTCAAAATCCAAAGAACTAACAATGATAGACAAAAAAGTATTTTGCATATATAGAAACAATATTTAAGTATTTTTAAACCACTGACATAAAAAATAGCAATTTAAACACAATAGGCATTTTGACTTATTGTACTTACAGCAAAAGTCAACGGGTCATTGGATAATGTTTCATCATTGACATAAAAAACATACTGATAAATACTGCAAATTTATTATAACATGGCCTGAAAATTTGCATAATAGAAATCGGCATTCAATCATGAAAAACGTAAACTATTTGGCCCATCTGACCTTTTCACTTCTACCCAAACCTTTTATTTGAACTGCTTAGAATGAAACATAAGCTAAACATCTCATCCATTATAAACAAGTCAAAACTACATCCTTTGATTTAATTACACAAATATGACCGTAGGAAAACTTGCTGTGACTAGATAAGTAGAGTATAGACCTTCAACTTTATTTGTACAGATAAATTTCTATGCTTACAACATGCATCTTTTTTTATGTCTTCTTACAATAGAGACTATGATGATGCAATTAATTTGAATTAAGATGTTGGAGCTCTTGAATATTAGCATTTAGTCTTTAGATTTTGTTTTTTGTCATAGTGTAGGGACTTATTTGTAAATATATGTTCTTTAGTTTTTTTATTAGTATAAATAAGATTGTATGTATTTTTATACGGGTAACTTTTGGCAGAATACTTAGAATTTTCTCAATTGTACATTTAAACTTTGCAACTATCGATAAAACTTCTATGAATTTTTGTTATATTTGCATCTGTTGATTACTTTGTTCATATAATTTTAATTGAATCATAACATCAACACGATCAATCTATTTGAACCTATTAAATGGTATCAAAGCGGTTAGTGTTTTGGAGCTTAAAATTGACTTTTGGCCCCTGTGAATCACTTGAATCTGTGTTTGATAGCAAAGTTCAATTTCGCTCGCTCATTCTTCGTACGACTGAACAACCACATTCGTTTGTCTCCAATCACACCCTCCATACGTACGACTGAATTCAATCTCACGATTGAATTCATTCGCACACTTCAGTTGCATACTTCATCCGCACGACTGAACTACTCCAGTCCTTCAACATCCATTCGTCCATTTCAATCGCACAACTGAATCCAATCGCCCGATTGAATTCATCCGCACTTCTCATTCACACGAGTGATCCATACATATAAGTCCATCCGCACGAGTGAGTAAGTCTAGTTTTAAAGTTCAAAGTATAAAGAGGTGGAAGATCAATATTCTGCATTTACTGCTGGAAGGGACTCTTGCATCGAGAACCTTCTACTTCTGGAAAATGAAATTAGGAATCACAATAAACTACCTAAACTTATAACGTTAGATGATTACCCACAATGGAACAAAGGTTCGAGATCTACCTAAATGGAGTTTATTCAAATCTTTGGGAATCCATTGAAATCGGTTATCGTATGCCAGTCAGTGCTGGTGGTGTAAGCTCACTTTGGGAGGTGTGACTGATAGCCAGAAAGCGAAGTACAATGCTGAAAAGAAGGTGTTGCCCTGTTGACTCAGTCGATACCGAAAGATATATTTCATCAATTCTCTAAACAAACAACATTGAAGAAGTTATGGGAGGCTTTGGAGAAAATATACGATGGGAATGCAATGTTAAAGGCATTAAAGGAAAAGCTCTCAAGAAAGAGTTTGATAATTTCTCCTCAATAGGAAAGAAAGCTTGGACGATATTAATCGACAGATTCAACCATCTGATGAGTGAGCTGCACACTCATGGGGTCAGAACATCTATGGGAGATAAAGTGTCAAGCTTTGCTAATTGGATGATGACTCTGCGAGTGAAGGCGAAATCACAGTTGAACATATAACGTCAGATAATGAAAAGCTGTGAATGTGGTCAATCACCTGATTGAAGAAGAACTCAGAATGACATGTTCAGAATCTCTAGCATCCGAAGAGTCAAACTCTGCATTGATGGTTGATTTAATCGAGGCTTCACAGGTAAGTACAAAAGACCAACTCTTTGAAAATTATGCTTCTATTGAATGTAACAAATTTAGAGAAAGCATAGATTAAAAACTTGATAGGTTATTAGACCACAATGATAGCTTAGTAAATGACTTACAACTGTGCACAGAAGCTAATCATATTTTGAAACAAAATAAGTGCAACTATAAAGAAAAAATAGAAGTTTTAGGTAACAACTAAGGAACTGAGGTTCTTGCTTTTAATCAAACTAATGATTTAAAGTTTTATTTAAATTCATTGGAAGAAACAAAGAAAAAAAGCAGTTATAGAAGTCGAAGTCAAGTCTTTAAAACAAAAACTGTATAGTTGGACCAGTTATTCTCACATAGTTCAACACTTAGTGAAAGAACAAAATAATAGGGAAAGGTTAGGTTACAAAGTAGTTCCACCACCACATGAGATTCTGTTAAATACTAAATGTAGATTGGTAAATAACAACCCAATTAAGGATTATGTGGTGTCCACTTCTCTGGTTAGTGATCCTGATTCCACGGGTAAACCTGTGAAGTCTGTCGGTAAATAGAAGAAAGCTACTTTGAAATCAAAAGACAAAATGCCTGTTGAGAATTTAAATGATGAATTCAAAAGGGTTAGTGTAATGCCAGGTTCACAAAAGTCTATTTAAGAACCCAAATTGACTAAACCAATTAACCACAAACATGCTAGTCATCAAAGTCCAACCAAAGGGCATGTTAAAGATGTTAAAAACGTCAAACAATTAATTTTGTTAATAAAGGTGATACATCTAAACGAGAAGTGACTAAATCCAACTAGACACATGTCACCCTAGTATCATATTCAACCCCACATAAACATTTTCCTCAACAAGTAAAAGGGAGATCATGCTACAGTTATGGAAAGAGAGGAAACATCTCTTCCAACTGCCCTCATTATCAGACCCCCAAGACAAAAAAATTGAACTTTATGATACTAACCAAGTTATTCGAAAAGGATTTCTATTACTCCACCAAAAGAATTAATGACCTAAAGTTCAAACTGTAACCCAGTCGCCTGTTTATCACAATAGGCCTTACACAAAACTGGCTTATGAAGGAAAAGTCAAGTCCATTGTCTGATAATGAGAAAAAGAAGAAGAATGATATGCCCTCACCCTTAAATGGATAGTGGCTTGAGTTCATGATGTGTGATTCCTCTGGGTCACCCAAGCCAGTTAAGGCTTGGGTCCCAAACCTAAACTGATAATTTCCACTAAATGTGCAGGGTGTCCGTTACAGTGCTATCACAAATACCAGGATTGTTTATAGTGGGTTGTCTAGGCACATGACATGGATCATGTCTCTCTTTTCAAATGTCAAACAAATTAAAGGGGGACATGTATAATTTGCTGGAAATAAATGAGGATACATCACCGCTCAAGGCGAAGTGGGAAACCAGAAAGTAAAGTTTGATAAGGTCAACTACGTTCAACAATTACAGAATAACTTGCTTTCAGTATCCCAGATATGTGACAAATGATTCAAAGTTGTTTTTGACAACAAGAAGTGTTATGTATTGAAGAAGGATTACATTATCCCGGAGGACCCAATCTTAATGTCAGCTTCAAGATATAATGACTTATATGTCTTGGATCTATCAAAAGCCTCCACAACCGATCATCAAGTTCAATGCTTCTTGTCAAAGACAACAGAGAAGGACTTGATCTCCTGGCATAGGAGAATAGGACACATAACTCCATGGAAGATGAATCATCTGATCCAGAATGATTTAGTGAATAGAGTAAATGTCAAGAATTTTCAACTTCTGGATTTCTGTGTAGCTTGTAGAATGGTAAACATACCAAGAAGTCTCACAAGGCAAAGAAAGTAAATTCCATTGACCTGCCTCTCGAACTTTCACACATGGATCTGTTTGGTCCTGGTAGCACCAAGAGCATCGCTTGTGATTTGTACTATTATGTAATGACTGATGATTACTCACGATTCTCTTTGGTAATGTTTCTAAAATCCAAACCAGAGATGTTTGAATCATTCAAACAGCCGGTGACTACATTGGAATCTTTCTACAAGCTGAAAGTAAGACAGATTTGCTCAGAAAACGGCACAGAGTTCAAGAACCAGTGGATGGAGGCGTTCCGCAAAGAGAAAGGAATTGTACACCTGTTCATATCTACCTACACTTCATAAATGAACAGAGTTGCTGAACGGAAGAAAGGAGTTTGATAGAGACAACAAGAACAATGCTAGCCGACTCGAAACTGCCCATCCAATTTTGGAACGAGGCAGTTGCCAATGCATCTTACACCCTAAATCGAGTCTTGGTGGTCAAACGTCATGGTAAAACGTGTTATGAGTTGCTCCAGTGATGTAAACCTAATCTGGAGTACCTCGAACCATTTGGCGCACCATGTACGCTGCTGAAGAAAACTCAGTCAGGGAAGTTCAGTGAGAAGGCTGAAGAAGGGATTTTTCTAGGATACAATATACCGAACAAGAGAGTTTATAACAACTCACGGGTCAATTAGAAGTGTGGTGCAACGTTGATGTTCAAAGATACACCACCCCCCTGCTGGAAAGGAACCTCATTCTTTTTCGACTATGATGGATTCTTTGAGTCATTCAACATCCCTCTCTCCCTTCCTGAGGATGAGTTACCGACCAAAATGAGTTATTGACCAGAAGCTTCCTTTGCTGCCGAAGGAGAGAGATGATGCTGTTACACTTGAGGTTATGGATGACACCACCCTTGGGAGGATGAAGGTGTACTGGGGCAAGCAGATGAAGCCCCCGGTAAGGAGATTGTCTGGGCATCTAGCCTAGGAGGACTACGTGGCGCCCGCTCATAAGAAGTGGTGTCACGATGACAGTGACTCCGATACTCAGCCTATTGTTCTACCCACTGATGGTTCAGATGACGACAATGACGACAATACTGATGGTCAAGGCGGTGAGGCTCTGGGTGGATCGAAGCAGGATCCAATCCACCTCGACTTTCATATAGATAAGGAGGAAGAGTCGGATGAGGAGCCACTGGTGGGGATAATGGGTAGCAAGGTTGTTTCCACTAAGAGAGGGCTTGTAGCGGTTGGTGGACGCCAGGGTGAGTCCAGGGATGTCGCTACTGCTGATACTGATCCATCATACATCCCGGACCATCCCATAAGCCCTTGGGGAGCATCCTCTTCTAAGGGCTCAAGGAAGAAGAGGATGGCTCAGCCCCATGGCATGAAGAGCAAAAGGAGGAGGATTATATTGATTACTACCACATCCCCCAAAGCTACCACCACCACTACCATACCCCGTATCACCACTACCACACCTCCCACCATCACTACCACACTGCCTACCACCACTACCACAACCACCTCTTGACCATCCACTCCTATTCCACCACCGATATTCACCAAATCCACCTCCACCACCACCACCCAACGAGCCGGGACTTCTACACAAGTCCCAATGAGCCATGGACCCACTCTACCCTTTATCGGGGTGAGGAACAACTAGCCAACCTAAACCGGATGGTGCTAAAGCTGCTAGCTGCCGATGAGCAAAGATCTACATAGCTAAACTAGCTTATGGAGCTCATTGCTGCTCAAGCTCAGCAGATTACCCAGCTACAGGAATAGAATGCACATTCTGTTCGAAGGATAGAGGAGCTAGAGAGAAAGAATAAGAAGATCATGCTCAGGCTAAAAGGATCCAAAGATAAGCCTTAAAAGATTAGTGTTGATGATGATGATGATGATGATGATGTCTCTGGTGAAGAAGATGAGGTGATGATGAAAGATCAAGTGGAAAGAAGAGAGGAGATCATGATGATGAAGAAGGTGATGCTGCTACATTAGCCTCTGCTCAGGGTATAAATCCATGGAAGATGAATCATCTGATCCAGAATGATTTAGTGAATGGAGTAAATGTCAAGAATTTTCAACTTCCGGATTTATGTGTAGCTTGCAGAAAGGTAAATAGACCAAGAAGTCTCACAAGGCAAAGAAAGTAAATTCCATTGACCTGCCTCTTAAACTTCCACACATGGATCTGTTGGGTCCTGTCAGCACCAAGAGCATCGCTGGTGATTTGTACTATTATGTAGTCACTGATGATTACTCACGATTCTCTTGGGTCATGTTTCTAAAATCCAAATAAGATATGTTTGAATCGTTCAAACAGCTGGTGACTTCATTGGAATCTTTCTACAAGCTGAAAGTAAGACAAATTTGCTCAGACAACGGCACGAGGTCAAGAACTAGTGCATGGAGGCGTTCTGCAAAGAGAAAGGAATTGTACACCAGTTCACATCTACCTACACTCCATAAATGAACGGAGTTGCTAAACGGAAGAACAAGAGCTTGATAGAGACAGCAAGAACGATGCTAGCCGACTCGAAACGCCCATCCTATTTTGGAACGAGGCAGTTGCCAATGCATGTTACACCTAAATCGAGTCTTGGTGGTCAAACGTCATGTAAAAACGTGTTATGAGTGCTCCAGCGACGTAAACCTAATCTGGAGTACCTCGAACCATTTGGCGCACCATGTACGCTGCTGAAGAAAACTCAGTCAGGGAAGTTCAGTGAGAAGGCTGAAGAAGGGATTTTTCTAGGATACAATATACCGAACAAGAGAGTTTATAATAACTCAACGGGTCAATTAGAAGTGTGGTGCAACGTTGATGTTCAAAGATACACCACCCCCCTGCTGGAAAGGGACCCTCATTCTTTTTCAACTATGATGGATTCTTTGAGTCCTTCAACATCCCTCTCTCCCTTCTTGAGGATGAGTTACTGACCAAAATGAGTTATTGACCAGAAGCTTCCTTTGCTGCCGAAGGAGAGAGATGATGCTGTTACACTTGAGGTTATGGATGACACCACCCTTGGGAGGATGTAGGTGTACTGGGGCAAGCAGATGAAGCCCCCGGTAAGGAGATTGTTTGGGCATCTAGCCTAGGAGGACTACGTGGCGCCCGCTCATAAGAAGTGGTGTCATGATGACAGTGAGTCCGATACTCAGCCTATTGTTCTACCCACTGATGTTCAAATGACAACGATGACGACCATGGTGATGGTCAAGGTGGTGAGGCTCCGGGTGGATCCAAGCAGGCTCCAATCCACCTGGACTTTCAGATAGATGAGGAGGAAGAGTCGGATAAGGAGCAATACCCCTTGACTCACCCTAGCGTCCACCAACCGCCGTTATTCCTCTCTCAGTAGCCACAACCCGGCTTCCCACTTTCTTGACCAGTGGCTCATCATATGACTCTTCCTCTTCGTCAGGGATGAAGTCTTGGGTAAAAGGAACCCTCTCAGTTTCACCACGTGTCTCACCACCGTGACCATCATCATGGTCGTCGTCATCATCGTCTCCTTTGTTGGTTGGTAGCTAAATCAATGAACTAACTATATAGGTTTGAGGTTGTTGTGCATAGTTCTTAGTCAATAATGATTGATAAATGTGTTCAACTTAGTTGTATGAGTCTTCATGTGAATGGACCATGCTAATGGACCATACGCATGAATACATCATGCTAATGGATAAGTCGCATGACTGAACCAGGATACTAGATCAGTCGCACGATTGAGACATAAGATTGACTCAGTCGCATGACTGAACCTTCAGTCGTGCGTGTGGATCAATGGCATGATTCAGTCGCACGGCTGAACCATGCTAATGGTTCAGTCATAAGAATGAAAGCCCATAACCTATTAATACCACCTAATTATAAGAATTCGAGAGGCTTGAATACTTTTGACAAAAACTCATAACCTAGCCGTCCAGAACGTCCAGCAAGCCTGTTCCAAGTTCATAGTTCGCATCTGATCTTGTTCTACTCGCTCTTAACGTTTCTTTAATTGTGAGATTGATCGGGATTGTGTTCTCACTGATTCGATCGCCAATCAAATAGCATTCCACACTATTTGATCTGGTTTCACGCATTATCAGTTAGCACTTCGTACGTACACGGTCCTAACACATTTGTTTCCTAAGGATCAAATGAGAACGATGTGTTATTAAGAGAACTTGCGAAAATAATATTTGATAGGTTCAAATGGATTGATCTGTGTAAATGATGTAAAGCAATTGACAATTATATGAACCAGTAATCAACCGATGCAATTATGAGAAAAAATCATAGAAGTTTTATTGATATTAGCAAAGGATTAAAAAGTACATAAAGAGAGTTCTCAAAAGTCTATTCTATGTCTGTACCTGCACTAAAGACATATAATCCTATTTATACTAATAAAGAAACAAAAGGAACATATATTTACAAAATAAGTCCTTATACTATGACAAAAACTAAATTAAAGACTAAAATGCTAATCTTTAAGAGTTCCAACAATACTCCCCTTAAGATTTGCATTGGTATTCGGTCAAAAGAAACCTTTAGGTTCTTCTATCACTGTAAACATCGGTTTTTCTTTATATAACTCAAGCACTATCAATGCTTTCTTTATTGGTGACTTGAATTTCTCATCCAAAATTCCTTGTTCTAGCTTTAAAGTGTCCGTCTTTATCTCCATTGCCTCCATTACCAAAAGAGTTTCTTTGGATAAACCAACTATATCCATATTTGCATACATCTCAATTAGAGTTGTATTATCTTATTTATAGATCTCCAGCAATCCTTTGCTTTTAGTTCATCAATTTTCTCATAATCAACATTAGTCTCTGTTTGCACACATACATCGTTAAATTGCTTCATTGCTCATTCATTCACTTTAGTATTTTCATTTTCTTCTTCTTGTATTGGAACATATTCCATATCTTTCTGTGTGATTGGCTCAGCTAAGATAGTGTTTATAAACTCATAATCAAAAGTTTTATTGTGATCAACACCGGTATCAACCTCATGTGTCATATAAACATTCTCTGCATTCGTTCTTGACCTTGATTATTAACTTTAGTTTCAGCTTCAGGATTATCCTCTCTTACATCCACAGCTATTTCATCAGAAATGGTTTCTTCACTATCCATATCTTGAATAGAAACATCCACATTTCTACCTGTAGCACCCTTTTGATTATCATCATCTTGATTATCATCATCATTAGCATCATCACCATTAGCATTATCATCATCACTGCTAGAAGAAGTATCATCTTCATCCTCCTCTTCTATTACATCATCAATTAAATCATTAGGATCAATAGGCATATCATCTATCAAATGAAAATGTAGGTAATAAGGATTAACTTCATCCATGGCTACATTCCTCATGTAATCAAACAAAGGAACATTTGGTACTCTAGTAATAACAACCAATCTCTTATACATAATTTTAGACATGTGTTCAAGATCAAGTCTGTCTCCATCTTCTCTATTCATATACAAATCAGGATGCTTTTCATTAATGATCAACTTTAAGAATCTTAGATACATTAGATACTTATTCCTTTTTCTTTTCTCAAGATGGAAGATAAATCCATTCATAATCCATTTAGCCATATTGAATCTTCTATTTGTGGGTAAAGAAATAATGGGAGATGCAATGTCTACTGGGAATGAGGTCCATCTGCATTTCTTTTAGACATGCAACGTTGGAATATATAACAAATCAACTTCCAATGATTGTACACCCTTTCCCTAAAGATTTGTTTCTTTGGAAAGTTGTCAGGGTGACCCATCCTCATAAAGACTTCTCTATATTCATTGAATGTATACTCAGTCGAGTCTTATGGATCATTTTCTCCAAGTTGAAGTGCTACCCTTATTGTCTCCTCAGAAACGTCAATCATTCTGTTTATGGTAACAAAAGCTCTTAGTACTTTATTTTCTTCATCATCTCTTTCTATTTCTATTGTTCTCCAAAATCTCTTAATCAATCATGCATTAAATACTGGTCTTGCACACATGGCATAGACATACTTTATCTTCTGTAAGAATGTCATCATCTCTTCATAGCCATCAGCCTCTCTAACTTCTTGTGAATCCAAGGATCCCAATCAAGAATTATCAGTGTTGGTCGAAGACAAGTCAACGTTTGCGGAATCAACGTTGGCTTGATTTAATTGTTATATATTAAATTTCAATAATATTGAAGATTCAAGAACACACTAACAGAAACATAATTAATGAATAATATGTATTTCATTAAAATATGTTAATGATTAGAAAATAATGAATGAATGATATCAAAGTTTGTTATGAATGATGTGACGGCTGCTAGGGTTTGATTGACTGAATTGATGTGATGTTCGTTGTTTGTCGAATTGTTGTATTGCTATTGTTGTTGCCATTCAATCAATTGTCTAATCAATCATCCTTGAATCAAAACCTGGGATCCATATATACAGACGATGATGTTTCTGTTATAGGAAACACCGGATCTCTTGGGATTTGATTTGTTTCAGTTAAAGAATCATCAGAGTTCTTGGGATTCGCATAACTGCCTTGTTGACTTGTAACACTTGTATTATACAAGTGTTTAGACTTCGCAGGAATAGTGTCTTCCGTAGGAATTTGTTCTTCCGTAGAAGTCTTGTTCTTTCATAGATGATTTGTTCTTCCGTAGGAATTTGTTCTTCCGTAGAAGTCTTGTTCTTTCATAGATGATTTGTTCTTCCGTAGGAATTTGTTCTTCCGTAGGAATCTTGTTCTTCAGTTCTGGTTGTTCATCCGCAAAGGATCTTCGGATGTAATTTTACTTGTAAGAAACATATCTACGGAAGAACAAAATGTTCATCCGTAGATGTTTCTTACACTTGGTCAACTTCCGAAATTGACCAAGTATAATGTTCGTACCTGCAACCATACATAAATCAACACACATATAAATGGGTTAACCTATGTATAAAGCATACACAATAATGAATTACAACCATTCATTACAAATATTAATTCAAGTACTAAGCCTATACAAAATGACTAGGTCTACTAATCCTAGACCTAACAATACTCCCCCTTAGGCTTAGATACTTGTAATCAGTTCTTCAAAACTGAAAGTTCTTTTATCCTTGCCACCATCCTTTTGTTAAAGTATGATACTACATCCTTTTGATCATCATACTTGTACTTGATCTCTATTCTGCATATCCTCTTCAGAGTCTCAAAGCTTAGGCCCAAAATGTCTTCTTCAGTGGTGACTGTTTCCACAACACATTGATTGTTAACAATCTCCAGCTCATCTTCTTCTGAGATTCTCAATTTTGATATATCTTCAATGTTAGCTCCCTTCAGCATCCTAACATTATATCTTCTTTTTTTTATGCTTTAAGCATGCAGCTTATCATAACTTGTATCATATGAATGTATAAGCATAAATCATTTTGAGCTTTTTCATCTGTCAGCTTTGGGAAGAATTTATCATGTAAGAATGATGTGTAGCTTGGATGAAGCATTTTGATCTCTACGGGGTCGAATATTCTTATTTTGTCACCTCTCCTTCCATCAGCGTTCCTCGGTAACACCATTTCCTTTGTTTTCTCAACATATCCCCACTCAGTTATGGGAATAGTGTATTGATTTCCTCCAATGACTTTGATGGCTGCCACCAACTCTCCTTAGAAATTCATCATCAACTAATGAGGATGAGTTGGTGCATGATTTTTTCTTTCTCTCTAATCTTCTTTTGTGCTTAACATCCTCTCTTTTTGCTTCTCTAATCACATCATCTTTGAATTTTGTCTTTAACTTTACCACCAACATAGAGAAATCTCTTCCCCTTGAGTAAATTCGATAGTTAGACATTGTAAGAGTCTGTAGATCCTTGATGTCTTTCTCATGAAGACTCAGTACTGCCTCTGTATCATGGAAATATTGAATTCTTCCAGAGGTTCTCTTGCTAATTTCACAATCCCAGTCTGGATCAAATTCCAGGCCATAATCCTGTTCACTTCTTCAGAACTGGGAGTTGTGATATGATCATATAGCTCTATGTGAGTTGATTTCTGTTCAGCAATCTCTATAACAGTTGTTCCTAATGGCCATACTTTCCCAGGAATAACTGTTCTTGGTTCTCTGATGAGTTTGTCTTTACTATTGTGTTGATCTTTAGATTCAATAGTTATAGGATCAGCAGAGAGTTTGCTTTGTTGTTCAAATGATGGGTTTGGAGCTTCAGTTCTGAATCTGACTCCAGTAGCAAGTTCAACATTCATTACATGTTCCATCATTCTTCTTAGTTCACCAACACTTCTTCCTTTAAGCTCATGAGCCTTGTAATTGTGTCCCTAAAGCCAACATATCATATTGTACTTGTTGAGTTTAGCAGTGTCACAATGGCCTAGATCTTTCTTGATTTTCTGAATGGCTTGAAAAGTGGTGAATGCTTCATAGTCACAATTTGGAATTATGAACCTAGCAAGCTCAAACTCTTTTAGCATATCTTTCATCTCAGTCAAGTTCATTCTTTCAACCATGTCAAATGGGAACCCATGATTGATCAGGGTCATAAACACAGATGACTCAGGCCTCTCTTCCATGATGTCTTTTGTTGTAAGAAGAACATCAGTCTTTGATTATTCTTGAACTTTGTTAGGTTCATCTTCAATCAGCTCTTTCCATTCAGCATCACTCTCAGATTCATCAATAGCAGCTTGCTTTGATGTTGAATTTTCCATAGAAGGAGTGTGCTCAGAAGAGGTATGCCTTGACCGTTTAGGAGAATCTTCAACATTGATTACTTGAATTTTTATTAAGCCCAAATACTTCCTCTTCCTTGAGTATTGAATGAGTTGCTTAGAAGATTCAGCGGGTTTCTTTAGTTGGTTTGATTCAAGAGCACATATCTTCATTTTCAGTTCATCAATCTCTTCTTCTTTTCTTCTCAACAGAGTTGATTGATCATAGAGAGTGTCATTGATTTGATCAATCTTCACTGTTAGCTTCTCATTTTCATCATTCTCTTTCTTTACTGCTTCTTTGAGTTCAGAGTCTTGTTGAAGAAGGGCATCAATCACTTCATTATTGCACACGACATCTTCTCTCAAGCTTTTGATTCTTGATTCAAGTTGCATCAGCATTTCATCCTTTCTTGCAATTATTCCTTTCAGCTCCTTAATCCTGTGCTTTCTGAAGTTGGACTTCACCACAAGCTTGTTGTACTCTGCCACCAAATAACTTTTGCTTAAAGGGATGTCATTATCACTTAAATCATCTTCATTGTATGCAATCACATCAACATAGTTTGCTTCTTCTTCTCCTTCCTGATGTTGAGAAGCAATCTCATCATATTTTATATCTTTATGGGCTATGCTTGCTGAGCTTGAACTGGCATGAATAGCTTGATCTTCTAGTTCTTGATGTGGTTGTTGTTGTTGTTGGTGATGGTTAGTGACTGGATATACTAGTTTAGTTTCATTTGAGAGTACAGGGGATTCAGTTTTGGATAATGACAGTTGAATTGTACTTGCTTGTGAGGCTAACTCTGTCTTCCTAGTGTAAATGCTCTCAGTGGCTGAATTTTCTGGATTTGGAGGTTGTTCATAAAGTTTCATTTGAAGCTGATTTGGTAATTGAGGTTGGATTGGAAAGATTGGTTCTGTGTTTTGGCTGGCTGGAGATTGTGGTTGGGATGTTTGTTGTTGATTTGGTGATTGATGGTGAATTAGAGAAATTGGTTATGTGTTTTGGCTGGCTGGTGATTATGGTTGGGATGTTTGTTGTTGATTTGGTGATTGAAGATTGATGGTGAAATGGAGAGAATGGTTATGTGTTTTGGCTGGCTAGTGATTGTGGTTGGGATGGTGATGGATGAGGTTGCTGATGTATGGGTGATATATCTGGTGAGTGGGTGTCTTGAACAGATTTGGTTGGAGAGTTCTCTTGTTGATCTTCCCACACAAGCTCTTGAGGAAGATTTGCAGTAGCATTAACCACATGTGCAAACATGGGCATGTCTCCTCCTTCATATTTGCCAGATATTTTATTCAGTACTCATCTGCCAAGGTGTGCTTGAATGAACACACCACCATCCACAGTAGTTCCAGGCAGATCAGCATTAATGATCAGTTGCACAAACCATGGAAATCTGTACGGCTTGTAGAGTCTTATCAACCTCCTGCATTTTGATGTGATCACATAAACAGTTGAAGATGTACTTTGAGTAATTGTAGGTTCTTCCCTCAAAAACCCCAATAATCCCAGAAGAGATATGCCTTGAAAATCTCTTAAGACCAGATTTTCTATTTGAGTTGCACTTAAGATAATTGTGGCAGAGAAATCTGTACGGCTTATAGAGTCTTCCTTTCTTGATTTCTCCATTCTCGAAATCACCATCATACCCCATCATGAGAAAAACTTTCTCTATGTATTCATTGTCGAATACATCAGGATGACCAGCTTCTACATCTCCCAACTCAAGAACCTTCTTATTGTCTGTTCATCGACTCTCAATCTTCGACTCTTCATATCAGCCATAATAACTTGGCTATCTTCTTCTATTTGTGTAGAGTTCCAGAAATCAGTGATGTGTGATTGATGAATCACAGGCTCTGCCGATAAGGCATAGAATAACCTAGACCTTCTTAGATATCGGATAATTTCTTGACACCCTTCTGAAACAGGATCGTTAGGGTTTAAGAAGGCACACACACTGCGTTCTCTCGCAAATCGATTATCCATCTGTTCATAAGAAGATTATTTCATTAGAATCACATTATTGAATGAGAATACGAAAAGTTGTGAGAATAAACAAGAATCAAACAGTTCATTCTTGAATATTACGACATGTTTTACCTTGAAAACATTTGATTAAGAACACAGATATATGTTTTTTAATGATTTTGATTGGTAGAATTTGAATGTTATAAAAGGGAGAAAATTTTGTTGAGAGTGTGTTTTTCTAGGTCTGAAAAAGTGAACTGAAAAAGCGAATAATGATGTTTGAAGTCAAACAACATCATTTATACTCTTAGACACCTTAATTTCATCACATTAATGAAGCGGACCCTCAACAAATTCTTCTGCAGATCATCTACGGATCCCATAAATCATTTGTGGATGACTTAACGACATCTGCTGATGAAATATAACTTACATTTTCACAGATTACCAAACTATGAAATTAAATTATATTTGATGATCTTTGCTCATCCATAGTTTACCAATCTACAGATAAACATTTAAATTTTCAACACTGTATCTTCTGCTAATGCTTAAGATGGCACTATAGCTTTTGCTGATGCTTAAGATGACACAATGTAGAGAATTATTGTTGTATGGCCCAAGTCCATTGCTTAGAACCATTTATTGCTTTTGGACCTTGTTGACTTTGTATACATGACAATTTAGCACAAGAAAGCTTAAAATGATTTTAAAGAAAATTTCGTGTATCCAGGAGCTAATATGATGCTCAGATTCCAATTCCTTCAAATTGATAATGAAATAGACAAAGGAATTGGAATCTAAGCACCATATTAGCTCCTGGATACATGAAATTTTCTTTAAAATCATTTTAAACTTTCTCGTGCTAAATTGTCATGTATACAAATTCAACAAGGTCCAAAAGCAATAAATAGTTCTAAGCAATGGACTTGGACCATACAACCATAATTCTCTGCATTGTGTTATCTTAAGCATCTGCAGAAGCTACAGTGCCATCTTAAGCATTAGCAGAAGCTACAGTGTTGAAAATTTAAATGTTTATCCATAGATTGGTAAACTATGGATGAGCAAAGATCATCAAATATAGTTTAATTTCATAGTTTGGTAATCTGTGAAAATGTCAATTATATTTCATCAACAGATATCGTTAAGTCATCCGCAGATAATTTATGGGATCCGTAGATGATCTGCGGAAGAACTTGTTCAGGGTCCACTTCATTAATATGATAAAATTAAGGTGTCTGAGAGTATAAATGATGTTGTTTGACTTCAAATATAATTATTCCTTTTTCCAATGCTCATCACATGTGAATCTTGTGAAATCATCAACTATCACCAAACAATATTGCCTTTTTCCAATGCTCATCACATTGGTAGGACCAAATAGATCCATGTGAAGCAATTTGAGTGGTGTAGTATTAGTATTGATAATTTTGGATTTATGTGACACTATATGTTGTTTTCCATTGTAACAAGAAGAACAGTGAGTTGAGCAATGAAACTCTTTGTTTGGCAATCCAATGACCAGGTCATTTTTCACCAATTTATTCATGTTCTTCATGTTAGAATAGACAAGCCAAAGCCTACTATGCCATAATTGAGATACATCTTCTGATAGCTTAGATGGAAGGCATGTTTCATGTTTTATGAGTGATGTGTTGTTCATATGCAAAACATAAATGTTTCCTTTTCTTGCTGCTTTGAGGGGGATCTAGTCTTCTAGAACATTAAATCCTGGCTTAAGAATGTAACAATTAGTATTATCAAACAATGTGGTATAATTTTGATCACAAATTTGAGACACACTTAGTAAATTATACTGTAAAATTTCACAATAATTTACTTTCTCAAATTTGAGCACACCATTTGTTATCATTCCTACCCAACAATTTTACCTCCCTTTTTATTCCCACCAAATGCCACATAAGAAGCATTTTTATGTTTGAAGTCATGGAGAAGTGAACAATTTCCTGTCATATGCCTGGAACAACCACTGTCAACATACCACTTGTTGTCAGCTCTCCAATATTGTTCTTGCATTCAAAAATAAATCAATTAGATTTAACAACCCAAGTCTTAATGATCTTGGGTTTGTCAACAGTGTCTAAAATATTTACTCCTTCATGACTTAATCTTGAAGTTTCAGTATTAATTTCATATCTAGTTGATTCATTTTGATTTGATGGTGGTGAGGATGATTCTGTTGAAGCTGATGCAGAAGCTTTGGAGTCTTCTTTCTTAATTGATTCTTCCTTCACCTTATCTTTCTTGGGTTGATATTTTGATTTTGAGGATGAACCTATACTTTTGAAGGTTTCATCATCTTTTGCTTTTGATTGAGACACATTTGATCCCTTTCAAAATGATCAAAGAAATTATCACTAATGATTGACTTCTTCTCAGTCAGTCCACCTTTTTGTGAGGTGTTTTGGATTGGCTTGATGTTGTTTTCTTCACTGATTTAGCATTTTCAGAAGATTTTTGCTTTGGTTTTGACTTTTGCTTTTGATTTATCTTTTTTTGCTTTGAATCATCTTGACTTTCAGTAGATTGAGAGTCTGATTTTGTCAAATCAGTTTTTGACTTCTTTGTGATATTGCTTTTTTTCTTTTTGTTTAAATAGCATCCTGAGTTGAATGATTATTTTTGTTGCAAATAGCATAGAATTTGTTGAAGTAACATTCTGAAGTCATGTGATTGTTCATATTGCATATGGAACAGTAACTGCTGAAGTAGCAGTATTCTGTATTGTGATTTGTCATATCACACCACTTGAAATACATTTCTTCAGATTCTTCTTCAGGCTCATCTTTCTTCTTTTTCTTGTTCAGTTTGGGAGCCTTCGTTCCTCTTTTGAAGAATTTGATTTGTTCTTGCTGTTCTTTGAAGTATTATCAATTGAATCTTTCTTGTCCTTTGATGACTTTTGTTGCTTCGGATTCAACATCTTTTGTTTGTTAACAACTTCTTTTTTGGTACTTCATCCGTAGATTCAACTTTCTTCCTCCACAGAAGTTCTACGGATTCAGCAGACTTTGCTTTCTGCAGATCTTCTACTGAAGAATTTTTCTTTTGTTTAGTTGATACTTTTTCCTTCTTACCTTTATCTGCATGGGATAAAAGTACTTCTTAAGTTGATCCGCAGCTATCAACTTCTTTTTGAAGATTCAGTTCTTGAAGTCCTTCATTGAGTTCAGCAATCCTCTTGCAGATAGTCTTCAGCATGTTTCTCTGCTTTAGAGGATATTGCAGCTTTGATTCTTCAAGCACTTTTGGAATACCGGTTTTAATATGAACATTCTTACCAATAGTCATTTGATCAACATCAGGTTTATCAGAATCATCCAAGTCATCACAATTATCATAATCAAATTCTGAATCATTTTGATTTAAAGATTCTGATTTTGAGGATTCAGTTTCACTCACCTCAGCTTTATTGTTAATGTTGATTTGAGTTGATTCTGTTTCAATCTTGGTGATAGGCACAAAATGATTTGACAGAGTGTTGGTCATTGTTTCAGGTAGAGATGTGTAATTATCATTTATAGGTGGTGCAACAGCATTATAACCCAACCCATACCTGTTTTTGATTCAATATGAGAATTTAACAGCTTCTCATATTTCTGAGATGATAATTGAAACTTCTGATATTTCACTTCATTTGAAGCATGATCAGCCATGGATTTTGTTAAGGAAGTGGTCGGATGCTCAACTTGGCCTTTTAGGCTATAGTTTTCAGAAACAAGTTTTTCTAAATCCTTTTGCAAAGAGCCAATTTTGATTTGATAAAATTTATGTTCTCTAACATGGGATTCATTCAAAATCATAGTTTCTTTTACTTTGTCAGCCAACTGTTGAGCATGGACTCTATAACGTTCAACTTCCTCAACACATGTTGATGAACACAAACTTTCTTTTACCTCTCTGGCCATTGGAGGAACTTTGTGTTCCATATGAGCCATCAATGCTTGATTCTCTTCCAAGACTTCTTTTTCATACATACTCCAGTCACACGTTCCATCTTGAAGTATGATCAGCCCTAACTCTTTTGAGTTGCTTTGTGTTCCAAGACTTCTTTTTCATACATACTCTTTTGATTCATTGGTGGCTGGTGGGGATGTATTGATCAGTTGAGATTGTCTGTGCAGAGATCTTTGAGAGTTTGATTGTTGATAAGGTTCAGTCTGATGTTGTTGATGCCGTTGATGTTGTCTCATCTCTGGATATGACTGTTGATTACATTCTCTAGAGAAATATCCATAGAGATTGCACTTGAAGC
This sequence comes from Flaveria trinervia, assembly GCA_025506515.1. Lineage (NCBI taxonomy): Eukaryota > Viridiplantae > Streptophyta > Magnoliopsida > Asterales > Asteraceae > Flaveria > Flaveria trinervia. The sequence goes on along the minus strand of CM046450.1, from coordinate 34,960,183 downwards.
ATCTTACCTTTGATTTGTCAACACCAAACTTTAATGTTTTACTGGCTGCTTCCAAGTTCTTGTTTCTCCTAAGATATTGCTTTGCCCTATAAGAAATCATTGCCATCTACCATTGTAGGTCCATTTCTTCCACTACATCAGGATATAGTTCTTCTAAGTCTTGTTGGCAGAGATTTGCTGACGTTAGAGAGCTTCCTAGATATGCTTGAAAACTAGAACTAAAAGATGCAAAGGCTGCTTTTTGTTCTTCAGAATCCAATATCACAGTGATTGGTTCTGACTGATTGTTTGATTGTGAAGACTTTGCTGTTGTTGCAGTTGTATCTTTTCTATCAGCAGTTCTTCCTTTATCCTTTTGATTTTTACTTTGAGATGATTTCTTTGAGGGTTTAGAAGCATAAAAGCTAACTTCCTCCTCATTATCACTCAAAACACAAGAGTTATCACTTTCATTGCTTGAAATAAATGCACTTCCAGCGTTATTTGTTTCTTTGAAATGATAAGGTGAGACATGGGTTCTCACACTCTTGTTTCTTGATTTCATCCATTTCATGAGCTTCTACTTTTGCAACCGGTGTATCTAGACCAGTTGACTTGAGATCTATGGTATTCTTGAACATGGATACTGTTTGCTTCCAACTTTCTAGCAAAGTGTGGAGCATTTTCTTGCTTAATTCCTCATAGGTATATTTCAACACCAAAATATTAATCTCAGTTACCAACTGCATGAATCTATGAAGTTGTTGAGAAATTGATTCACCCTCAATATGATGTAATGTTTCATATTGTAACCTAAGGGTGTCTCTCCTTATGCTTCTGATCTCATCACTCCCTTCGCAGAGAGTATGAAGTATCTTCCACAAGGAGTTTGCTGTTTTGTAGTTCTCACACCTGATCAATATCTCTTCAGGTAAAGACATACTAAGCAAACTGTATGCTTTGATATCAACTTTGACCTTTTTGATATCACCATGTATAGATCTTTGGTACTAATTGATTGATTTTTATCATTATAATCCGGCCCAAGGGTGGGTGGAATATAAGGACCTTCAGCGATGGACTCCCACAAGCCAGAATCTGTGTAGTTCACATGATAACTGAACTTGATTTTCCAGGATTTGAAATCTGCTTTTGTTTCCAACTTCGGTGGTTGGTAAGATGATCCATTGAAGTTGCTCATGATATTAATTGATAAGAATGATCAACAGGATCTGCTATTCAATTGATTGGAATATAGATACGAGTTAATCTAATCGACTGCTGTTGAAGGACAAACAAGTTTCACACAAAATTCTTTTAAAAACAGTAGATCTAATCAGTGAAAACTGACAAATCTACAGAATTCAAAGCAATTAAACACAACTAACACTCATAGATCAATCGATCTAAATCAATGAGCACTTGGCTCTCATACCACATATGAATCCAAGGATCGCAATTAGGAATTATCAGTGTTGGTCGAAAACAAGTCAACGTTTGTGGAATCAACGTTGGCTTGGTTTAATTGTTCTGTATTAAATTTCAATATCAATGAAGATTTAAGAACACACTAATAGAAACACAATTAATGAATAATATGTATTTCATTAAAATATGTTAATGATTACAAAATAATGAATGAATGATAACAAAGTTTGTTATGAATGATGTGACGGCTGCTAAGGTTTGATTGAGTGAATTGATGTGATGTTCGCTGTTTGTGGAATTGTTGTATTGCTATTGTTGTTGCCGTTCAATCAATCGTCTAATCAATCGTCCTTGAATCGAAACCTAGGATCCATATATATAGACAATGATGATCTGTTATAGGAAACACCGGATCTCTGGGATTTGATTTGTTTCAGTTAAGGAATCATCGGATTTCTTGGGATTCGCATAACTGCCTTTTTGACTTGTTGACTTGTAACACTTGTATTATACAAGTGTTGGACTCCACAAGAATAGTGTCTTCCGTTAGAATTTGTTCTTCTGTAAAAGTCGTGTTATTCCGTAGATGATTTGTTCTTCTGTAGGAATCTTGTTCTTCCGAAGCTGATTTGTTCTTCCGTAGGAATTCCTATTCTTCCGAAGCTGATTTGTTCTTCCACAGGAATCTTGTTCTTCAGTTCTGGTTGTTCATCCGCAGAGGATCTTCGGATGTAATTTTACTTGTAAGAAACATATTTACGGAAGAACAAAATGTTCATCCGTAGATGTTTCTTACACTTGGTCAACTTCAGAAATTGACCAAGTATAATGTTCGTACCTACAACCATACATAAATCAACACACATATAAATGGGTTAACCTATATATATAATGCATACACAATAATGAATTACAACCATTCATTACAGATATTAATTCAAGTACCAGGCCTATACAAAATTGACTAGATCTACTGATCCTAGACCTAACACTTCATCGTTAAGATATGCTGCTACATTATGTTTTGCCTTAAAATTTAATTTAGTCATATATAATATACAAAGAAAAAAGAATTAGAATGAAGTTATAATCTCAAATGATAATCACAAAGTATTTTGTCAATTTTAACTTTAAATATTATTGAAAATATTCTAAGTGTTTATCACACCTGATTTTACAATTGTTTTTGAATAAAATTAATCATTTTGATTATCTTGTAACTTGTTATATAACATTCATTAAATTTTAAAATTTACTTAATAGATTTTATACTTCAAAATTTGATCAATTTTATTAAAATATTCTAAGTGTTACCATACTGGTTTTTTGAATTTAATCAAATTTAAAGTATAATTTCAATCAAGTAACTTGTTTCTTGGTGATATAAAAAAATTTATTTGAGATTTGAAGATTAACAGGTAAGATTTATTAAAAATATTGATTTGTCTATTCATATTTTATACAATTTTTTATTATTATTTTAACTGATGAACTGAGAATCATCAAAACATTTTTGAGATGAAATTCAAATTGAATGATGTTAATCAAGTCGAAATTGAATATTAACAACAATTTCATGATTAATTTTAAGCATACTATCACATTTAATCAACAAATTTCAGATTTGATTGATCTTAGGGTTCGGACGCCTAAATAGGGCTCAAACGACCATCTAAATGTGATGATAATGTTCACTGATTTGATGAACTACACTCAATTTGATGTTGGTAATCACTAATTATACTTTTGAATCAAGGCAACCTTTGATAATTAGAGAAAACAAGATGAAATGGTGCTCGATGAATATATGTGCATAAGAACAAAGAGTATCAGAGAGTATGTGAATGGTCGAATGAAGTGAAATCACCCAAGTGTTGATTTTTTATAAGTGTAAAAAACCCTGGACGCATTGGCAATGTGTAGGTGCATGATAACTGTTTAGACACATGAGCCCTAGGCGCATGAGTCTAACTTGATCAATTTTGTCTAAGGATTTAGGCGCCTTTGCACTATTTAGGTATATGAACCCTGTTAGGCACTTGAGCATTGTTCAGGCACATAACCTATCTTTATTCGTCTAACACTTGGTGAATGTACCTTCAGGTCGTATGAGAACTGTTTACGCGTATGAGCTTTACACTTGGTTTATTTTCAACATGAAAAGTCGACAATGTTTAGGTGTATGAGGTTTGTACAAACGCCCAACACTTAGCAAAAATCTCAGACTTATAACAACTCTTTAGGCGCATGAGGGTTAACAAAAACACCCAACACTTATATAAAACCATGAAATTTTATCATACTCTTGACTTAGACTTATCGTCACTTTACAGACGTATAAGATCTTTTCATACATCAAACACTTGAAATTTTTCACAAGAATCATTCAAACCCTAATTTTGACCATACTCACTGTTCTTTATGAAAAATTTCAAACTTTGGTCAACCTTTGACTTTTGACCAAACTTTGACTTTTTGAACCAAACTTTGACTTTTTGACCTTTTTAAATATTTTTCACTTATAATTTATTATTTTGAAGATAAAATTAATTTCCCATCATTTTAGTCTTAAAAGTTATTTAAAAAATCAAACAGTTCTGAAGTGTAAATTAGTTTCCTGTCGTTTTTTATTGCACATAGAAGATTATGATTTTTTTTATATATATGTAAATTCTTAAGTGTAGAAAGGTTAACATTAGAGTAAGTTTCGCAATATATATATATATATATATACATATATATATACATACATATATATATATATACATATATAACATACATATATATACATACATATATATATAATATATATATATATATATACATGTACGTATGTATGTATATTTGTAGGTTTAAGTAAGAATTCCACAAGTTTTACTTTTTTACGATTATGAATTTACACATATAAATAAAAAACCATTATTTTCTATATGTATAATGATATTGTTCCAGAAAAATATATTGCGATTGATTTTCACAAGTTTTTATAATGAAACAAGGTTTAAATAATAATTATTCTTAACTATGTATCCTAAAAAGGATTTAAACCAACTCGAATATGATCACAAGCACTCATATTGAACTCGTTCTAGTGGTGTTGGAATTGAGTTGACGTATAGTTGGATCACAAGCACTCATATTGAACTCGATTCTCATTACTAAAAATAAATTGTACTAGTACAAAATAGACACACAAATTTTGAAAAGGACATTATAAAATTCAATAGGACAAACAATACAATTTTAAAGATGGCAGTACATTCTTAGCCTTTTTAGACTTAAACTTCTCATATGATGTTCAATTGTCGTCACTATGGTCGCAATGGGTCGTTCGAGCCCTTATCATAGTCATAACAGCTGCCGAAGGGGGAGAGATATCAAATTGAGGTTGCGGTTCATATGGTGTTAAGGGGCATAGGGTTAAGGGTTTACTAAATAACTTTCATTATTTTTTCCTATTAAGTCTCTATGAGTTCTAATAGTTCATAACCAACCATCAACAACTAAAATTCAAGATACCCTTTATTTCTTTAATAATGTTTTTAACCAACTATTAGTACTATCGTCATCTTGCTAGTTAATTATATTATAAAAATTCGTTGTCTTACGAATCTATCCCCTTTATTTAGGTTTCATCCTTCAAACTAATAGTTCTTAGTCTACTCAACATAGTACTGTCTTAACTCAAAAAATTACTATCTTAATCACCATATATCTTTTTTTGCTTCCTATCCATTTCTATAATTCTATCACCCCTTACATACTTGAGAACTTCACTACTCCATAGCTCCTTTTTTAAGTCTATCAGCTATTCTATTCATTGTAAGAATCCAATACGTATTTCTTACCTTAATGTCATCAAGAGATTCACTAATATTATCGTAGGGCCGTACGCCAATCATATTTGTAAGTATCTAACATACCTTGGACAATACCTTTATTTATTACAAACTTCATAACTTTTTTCATAAAGGCACTTTCAATCACAGTTATATTCTTGTGTTTAACCTCTATTGGCCTCTTTAATTTGTCATCATACACTCTTATAACTTGTTTTAACCTTACATTCAACCTTTGTATCGCTTCTCTCAACCTTGTCAAATGGAGAGGTTATCCTTGAAAGTCCAAAACAAACCTTTTGTAGTAACCAGTCATTCCTATAGGCTATGAATCTCAAATATCATCCATTAGCATTCTCTTACAGTGGTGCTTCCACTTACCAAGATCTATTTTGATCTCAAGATCTGTACTTCAACTTGAACGCATACTCCGATAGTGTTGTTTAGAATTTCTCCTCTATCAGGGTTTTCAACACCTTGTAGAAGTGATATGCTTGGTATCCTACACTCTTGGTGTTAATTAGGATTATCATCATCAAACACTGTCACTAATTGCAGGATCGTTAGAACGGTTGATGCACGTTACAACAGAACAACACAACTAAGGAAAGTTCTTGTAGAACACTTAACAGATCAAATAGGGAAGTGTTAACTACTAAGAGATGCTAAGAACACAAGTAAAAGAAAGATTGAACAAGATAGCAACACAAGTATTTGGGTTTCCAGAATGCAGTATATTGCTTCTCAAGTTTTATTACAAAGTGTTACAAAGCATATTAGAAAGTTACAAGTACTTGAGATACTAATACTACATCCTACAGCCGGCCATACTTTGAAGGCCAGCTGGACATATAAGACTATGCAACAAAATCAATTATAGAGTCAAAAGGCAGATTGCCATTTGACTATGATATGTCATAACTCACATCCTAAAATATTACAAAAAGGATAAAATACATAAAGTAGAAAGCTTAGACTCAAGATCTCAATGTATAGTTTTCCAAAAGCATGGACCTTTTCACCAACTTGTGAAAGTTGGTGAGTCAAATAGAGTTGCAACGGAAAGATGGTCCAGCTTTATGGAAAAGTACATCAGATAATAGCATGTACATAAAAGTCTTCGGAAGAAATCTATCTTTATAAATTGGCTTTGGAAGGCTTTGTCTTTGAAGCTTCGGAAGACTTCATATTGGCTTTGGAAGATATTGGTCTTGGTTTCGGAAGATTTTAGACTTAGAGTATTTCTGGTATGAGGTGTAGAACTTCCGAAGCATTTCTACTTCAGTAACTTAGTGAATGCATGTAGAGAGACTTTGGATGCTTTGAATGTTTTGACTGCATAAGACTTGTTGGAATCCTTACAAACTCCGCCTAGCTGATGCTACCAAAACATTTGAAGCTCTTCATTAGTTGACAATCCGCATCATGATGATGACCATGCCCTTCTTCATTAGATGGTCAGAATCACGCAGACTTTCATAGTATCTTCTCATATCAAAGAGATCATGCAAAGGTAGATCGAATAAGTCTTGCCATGTGTAGAAATTCTCACAACCTTGATCTATAATCACATGCCATCTTTCTTGATTAGTTGTTAATGTCCAGGATAAGATGGGTCTGTTAGAAACAAAAGCAGCCACTTGAACTGGAGTTCATTGTGTTGCCTCTTCATGCACTTCATCAGGTTGATTTGACTCACCTTGAGGTATGGAGGTGGATGGTTTAGACTTCTTCTTCTTTTTTGACTTTGTTCTAGAAGCCATCCTCTTTCTCTTCTTTGAAGACTTTAAATAAAAAGACTGGTCTGCAACACGTTGTTGATCAGTCTTGTCTTGCTCAGTTGGGTGTTCCTCCCTCACAGGTTCAGAAGGAGAGGGATTTTGACCCAGCTGTGGATCAGAAGTTGAAGCTTGCTGAGGCTCAGCAAGAGGTGCAGGTTGTGTTTTCTTAAAAGGTTCAACCTTAACCTCCACTTCTTAAGGGACCTGACTTGGTGGGGAGTGTAAGTCCATAAGTTCTCCTTTTTTGATCTTGTGCTTGATCACCCTAATGTGCTCATCCATAGTAGATAGAGACATAGGGCCAAGTCTCCTTCTAGAGAATCCATACAGCTTCAAGAAGCTCATTATTCTCTGTCTATTAGCAGACTTCTTCATGATGTTCTAAATGATGGCCCTTGACCTTGCAACATCTTCCCTTAATTTGCTCTTTGTTGCCTTATGTCCTTTGAGTACTTCAAGCTCAAGCTGTTTGAGATACTCAAACTCTATGTACTCAAAGGATAAGGGAAGAAGTGTAATGACTGGTATAGGCCTGTGGTACTCAAGTAGTTGATCCTATCAGTCTCTTTGTCTAATTGAGGTTCTTGTGGAGCCACAACCTCTTGAGTAGGAATTTCTTGCACTGGGGAGAGAGTAGGAACATACATGTATAATATCTTTTATCTCTTCTCCTCTTTGATTTGGAGAAGTAAATTTGCATCCTCTGCTTCCTTCTTCTCTCTTGACATTTCCATATCAGCCAGTTCATTAAGCTCTTCTAAGTGGAGTTATAATCTAATCAATGCCATAGTTCGTGGTTTTTAGGTAAGTAATCCTAACTACCCTCAACTCATCATCTTGAGTGTTTGATCTAGGGGCAGCCTTGATTGCAGCTTTAATGAATCCTATAGACCCAAGGAACTTTCTCCCCTTCGCTTCCTCTTCCTCTCTATCTCCTCCTCCTCAATCTCCTTAAAAGACATTTTTATTTACCCTTTGTCACTCACAGACCTTTATGAATAAGGGTGGAGAGAGCTTTGGCCTTTATTACTTGGTATAGCCTCCAAGCTCTTGCCAGAGAGAGGTTGTGATGCACCTTCACCAGCAGGTGCTTCACTGAGGGGATGAATTGTTGAAGTAGTTGTAGGTGCAACAGGGCTTTCAAGATTTACTACTGGGCCTTCAGTCAAGGTTTCCCCTTTGAAGCTAATCTTAGGGTCTGCCTCAACATCCAGTTGACCAATAGCATTAACTGATTGCCTCTGTCTTCTTCTAAGACTGAACTCTTCACTAATTCTGTCTTGAATCCTTTGTGCCAGCCTGTCAGCTTGTCTAGATTGGCTTGGATTGATAAGTGTCATGTTAATTAGGTCAAGACCTTCATAGTAGTTCAAGGTCTGAAAATTGAAGAATTCTTGCTTCCCTTGAACTCTTTGAAGAATAAGGGCTCTTCTGTTTGTATCATACATCCACCCTATGATGTAGTTAGAAGTTCCTTAAGGTGGAGATTATACTGACCTTGGTATACCTTCTTCAAAAAGACTCTAAATGAAGGATTCTATTGAGTCCACATCAATATAAACTTGAGGAAGATGCTAAGTATGGACAGTTGCAAGTGAAGATGGTGAGTCCTCAATGTCCGTGCTTTATGAACAACTCCTACGTTATGTGTATGTTATGACTTTCTCCCCCTTTTGGGTAGCATCACCCGCTTTCATAGGTGAGCTAGAGGTTAGATCAACCACATTTAGAGGTTCTTGTGTTCCTGGTTGAGCTCTTCTTAAAGGTCTCCTAGCTAGTTTTTCATTAAGATAGGATATCTCAAGTTCCTGATCACGGACCCTATTTTGCAAGGTAGTCACCTGAGATTCAAGATTACTAACCTTGGAGACTAAGTAGGTGCATGTTTTTGACAATTTTTTCACCTTTAGCCTCAGATTCCCCTCATCTTCATGAGAAGAATCATGGGGGGATGAGAGAATTGGACCAAAGTCTTCTCTCTCACCACCAGTATGAAGTTCTAGGCTATTGGTTTTCCTCTGCTCAATGACAACCTTAGTTGAAGTGTCAATGGGCTGAGTTGCCTTGGTTGACGTCTTAATGATGTAATCACTTGCTCATGTGAGAACCTCTTCCATTTTGATATACTGAATAAGTTCAGAAGTATGGGTGACTGATGTGGGCTACACATAGGTGACTCAGGAGCACTCATTTGTCTTTGAGTAGGGGAGGAGTAGAGAGACTTATGGTACTCACTAAAACCTAAATCTTCATCAGCATAGAATTAAGTGGTTTAAGTCTAGAGGTTGTGGATGGTAACTGTCCCCTAAAGGTTGTTCACTTAAGTGTTAAGACTTAGAGTGAAGGCTTAAGGCACTTGGGCTTGTGAGCTTATCAGGCTAAGCATGAGGAACCTCAGCACTGATCTTTGAAGTAATGGGAGTGGTTTGCTCCTTAGGAGAAGTGGGAGCTCCAATATCCACTTCCTCTTGTATGGGTAGTATATAGGGGCGACACAGACTCAGTAGCTTGAGTAGGGGTTCGTTTGGACTTTCTATTGTAAGTGTGGGTGATTTGAGGTCTTGTTGGTGGTTAGGAGGTAGAAGGTGTGGGTTCAACACTAGCTTGTGTTGTTAGGTTGTCATCTTGAGCAATAAGCTCTAAAATTTTGGAGATAAGGGCCATTTCTACCCCTTAGAAGCCAATTTAAAGATATTACATGTTTCCCTCAACTGTGAGCCCAATTCACAGTGGAGAATGTATTGAACATATCTAATAAACATGTAATACTCTAAGGAGTCCAGGTTAGCAACTAAATTTTTATAAACAAACGGAGAGTACCTAAACCTAACCCCTGAACCATTCCATGAACTATAAAGGAGGATCTTTAGGAATATAGTTCCACCCTCCATGCTTGTTGGACAAGCTGTGGATAACCACATGAATCAGGTATTTCCACTGGGATGAGACCTTCCCTTTTCTGAAGGTCTTTATAGAGAAATCTCTCTCAAAGGAATGATTTACAACTTCTTTTAAGAAGAACACCATACCTTCTTTATCATCCAGCTGAAGATGATTGTTGATGATGGATGGAGTGATGAAGATTGTCCTCCCCTAGATTGTGGCAGACAGTGCCTTCTCCCCATCCATAATGACCTCTTGGCAGGTGTTCCGAAATTCAAGCAAATGATCCTCATAAAGAGTAGGATCAATGGGAAGGGAGGTGGAGTAGTTAGACAAATCCAGAAAATGGCAAATCTCTGAGAATCTATTATCTTACTCAGAGTTCAATAGAGAAACCTGGTTGTCTTGCCTGTGAAGTTGCATGCAGGAATCAGGGTTGTTTCTGAGTTTTAGATTGGCCATTTTGAGAAGCTTAAGGGTGAAGGAAGATGAAGAACAAAGGCGGTTTGGAAGAATTTAGGTTAGAGAAGAAATGCAGATAAAGAAGATAGTGAAAAAGAGGGGGGACTATTAGGTTTATATGTGTAAAGAATCTAAGACAAAGTTAATGAAAGAGGATAAACTTTGAAATCCGAAGTTGGTCCCACCTCTGAAAAAGCAGTTTTCTTTTGCCCAAAAAGTTGTTTTCTTGGATGTCGAGAAATCTTCTGAAGGTTATTTTGCTTTGGAAGTTCTGGAAGAAAAGCTTCTGAAGGCGTGACTTCGAAAGATAGTTCAAAGATTTTTGAGAATTTTTCTTCGGAAGAGATTTAGAACTCAAAGTATTTATTCTATGAATAATATAAACTTCCGAAGAGAAATTTGCTTTTAAAAGAAAACTTGTTCTTATAAAACATACAAGTCCTCAAGTTGATTTTACGCTTCGGAAGATATTTCAGAAATTTCTTCCGAAGGTAAATTAACTTAAGTAGATATTTGTTTGCAAAGACATAAGTTTCTTTCGAATGTAATTTTAAGTCTTGCAAAGGATAAAGAGATCAAAATTTTAAAAAATCTAAAGAATATCTTTTAAAAAAGATTTTACTTCCAAAGAGAACAAAAGAATTATGAAGATGATAAAAATAGACAACTTAGGACACATAGGTTTTAGAAATAATATGATTAAGTTTTAAGAAAAGCTACTCAAAGTTAATCATTCCAATAGCTGATAACAGATATTTGAATCTTTATTCATCAAAAGCTTTGGTGAACAGTTCAGCATTTTGTTCATTTGTGTTAACTTTGACTAGTTTGATTAATCCCTTCTCAAAGTTATATTTAATTAATAATACCTGATATTGATGTGCTTTGTCCTTGACTGTTACACAGAATTTTCTATGATTGAGATAGCACTACGGGAGTCTATGTGGATGGGAGTCTGCTTGAAGTTTAATCCATAGTCCAGCATTTGATTTTGAATCCAAATTACTTGAGCATAGTTTTCAGTAACAATGTATTCAGCCTCAGCAGTTGATGCAGACACATAGGATTGTTTCTTACATTGCCAGGAAATATTCTTCCACCAAGAAATTAACATCCCCTGATGTAAAGTTTGTAGTCATGTTGCAGCAACCATAGTCGCTGTCTATATAAGCATACAAATTAAAGTCAGAGTTCTTTGGATACCAAAGGCCAAGTGATGGAGCACCTTTGAGATATCTTAGAATTCTTTTGACAGTGATTAGATGTGATATCTTCGGGTTGGCTTGATATCTTGCACAGATGCATGTAGCAAACATGATATCAGGGCTGCTAGCTGTGAGGTACATAAGAGACCCAATCATTGCCGTGTAGAGATGCTCATCAACACACTCCCCCTCAAGATCAGGCCCAAGGGAGTGGTTTCTGGCTATGGGTGTCTTAGCAACCTTACATTCAGTCATGTTGAATCTCTGACGTATCCCTTGAACATACTTAGACTGACTTATGAAGATGCCATTGTCAACTTGCTTCTCTTGAATTCCTAGAAAGAAATTGAGTTCCCCCATGGCACTCATTTCAAACTTGTCTTTCATCAGCTTTTCAAAGTCTTTGCAATGCTTTGAATTAGTTGACCCAAAGATAATGTCATCCATGTATACTTGAACTACCATAATGTCATCTCTTGTTCCTTTGATGAAGAAAGATCCATCAATAGTACCCCTCTTGTAAACATGCTGACAGAGATACTATGATAGGGTCTCATACCACTTCCTTGGTGCTTGGTGCAGCCCATAAAGAGCCTTATCAAACTTGTAGACATAATCAGGATGATAAGGATCTGCAAACCCAGGTGGTTGTTTGACATACACCTCTTCATCAATAACCCCATTAAGAAAAGCACACTTGACATCAAGCTAGTAAACTTGAAGTTCTGGATGCAGCAAAAGCTAAGAATATCCTAATAGCTTCAAGTCTTGCTACAGGAGCAAAGAAATCTATGTAGGCAATTCTTTCTTCTTTAGTATATCCTTGAACAACTAGTCTAGCCTTGTTCTTGATGACAAGTCCTCTATTATCATCCTTATTTCTGAACACCCATTTGGTTCCTATAGTACTCTTCCCATGAGGAAGAGGACATAGGTTCCAAACCTTCTACCTTTGGAATTGAAGTAGCTCCTCTTGCATAGCTTCAACCCAACTTCCATCATTTAGAGCCTCATCAATTTTCTTTGGCTATATGTTGGACAAGAAACAAGAGTGAAGACAAACATTTGCATTATGGGTTTTTACTTTTGTTCTTACCCCTAAATCAACATCTCCAATGATGTTTGTGGAAGGGTGAGACTTATGGATCCTTAAATGAAGGATCACAACAAGTTGCTTAGACAGATCTAAATTAGATAAATTTAGATATGGTCATGAGGATTCACCCTTCACATCAACACACTTATCAAGATTAACTTGATCCAATGAGTGTGTGACATCATTGATGTTTTATCAATGGAGTGGTTATCATCATCAAGAAATTCTTGATCACTGTCACCACCACCATGCTCTCCAACATTTGAAGCTCCTTCTTCTGAGTTGTGTGCCTCTAAGCTGGAATTTGAAGGCACTCCAGAAGCATCAGCAGGATTTGTCACTGACGTGCTGGTAGAAGCTTCACTTGTAGGATTGGTTACCACTGGAGCTGAAGATATGTAGCTTGAAGGTCTTCTCGGCTCAAATCTTGGATCAGGATCACTTGTAGGTAACATTTTTTTAGACCCTAAAACATGCCCACAAGATATGTTAAAAATAGTTGGTAACTAAATCAACTCCTCTGCGAAAGAACTGGCTCACCTTTTTATGTTAGTATAAGTTACCAATTTTAGTTGGTGACAAAAGGTAAGTCAGGGACATGTCCTGACTACCATATATTAGATAAGAATTTATCTAAGATAACTTAAACTATAACTTTTTAGTATTTGCATTAGTTAGAGGATTACAGCTGGTATCAAAGTATATCCGGCTGCAGGTAGTATTATATATAATTTCTCATTGTAACTCATAACATTATGCTTGTAAGAGTCTTGTAATACTTTGAGTTGAGAAGCAATATATGCAAGTACCTTGAAAATTATCTTTCCGTGTTCATTGTTACTTATTATATTATTATCAACTCTTAGAGACTCTGATTCATCCGAGTGTAGTTTAAGTGAGTTTGAGAGAAAACACAAGTGTTTAGTGACAAAACTCGATCCTGCAATTGGTATCACAGCTACTTAGGCTCTTGCTTTTGAGATCTTACCATCCAAATCAACATGTTTTTCAGTCCTCCTTACAACTCACTCAAAAATGGCCCTCAACAAGTCTAAAGTAGATATGGGAACTATGACTAAAGCTCCCATCATTACTCCTGAAAACATCATATCATGGAGCAGACACATGGAAGGCTTCATTAGGTATCAAGACAGCAAAATGTGGTATTCTATTTTCAATGGCCCATATAAACCCAAGGTGGCAGCACCTGGTGGAAATAGTGCCATGATAGAGAAAGATGTTGAAGACTATTCTGATGAGGGCCGGAGGAAGATGGACGTTGACAGCAATGCAATGACTATTCTTATGACTGCAATACCTAACTCCATCATGGTGGGGTTTGAGCATTAAAAGTCAGTTAAAGAATTATTTGATGCACTTACTCAGATGTACTCTAGCTAAAATGACTCCAAGAAGGACTCACTGAAGCAGCAGTTTGAGAGCTTCACCTATATTGCTGGAGAGACTCTCAGTATGCAATATTTCGGGTACATGGATCTCATTTCCTCCCTTCAGTCTATGAAGATTACTCCTGAACTTAGAGACCTCAAAAGAAAGTTCATGAGTGCTCTTCCAAATGAGTGGACGTTCTATTGCGTCTTTATCAAAAGAACAGAAAATTTGAACACTCTCACTTGACTAAAATTTATGGCATCCTTGATGGATACTGTTTAGAGATAGAGAGCAAGAAAGTCCATGAGAAAAGCAGACCCCTGAGTCTTCCTGCTAGCAACACCTTGATGGTTGTTCAAGGCTCAGGACCCACACAACCTCAGTAGTACCTGACTTACACCCAGCAGTCATCCTTCTCATGTGGACCATACATCACATTTCCTAAGACTCCAAGGTTTCAATAGACTCAGCACAGTTCCTTTCAAGAGAACTGTGCCTTTGTCTCAGGAAGTGGACACTCTAGTGATTTTCAGTACTGCTTTGATGATCTAGAGTGCTTCAGTCCAGATGATGTGGAGTACGTGGACATTGTCCAACAAATGGTTCTATTAACCTATGGAGCAAAGAAGGTCTTTAAGAGAACTGGAAGGCAGTTTCCCTAGAACCCAACCAACAAAAATTTGGGTTTGACAAATCCAAGGCCAAATGTTACAACTGTAACCAGCTTGGTCACTTTGCAAGGGAATGCAAGGCTCCCAAATCAAATCCGGGAACCCCACAGGCCTCCACACATCCCTCTACATCGAAGCCCTCTAGAAATTCGATTGAGACAGCTGACAGTAAGGTATAGGATGTGACTCCTGCTCAAGCACTCATGGCAGGGACAGATGACAGTAAGGTATATGAACATCTTTGTACTCCTGCATGTATTGCTAAGGTTAAACTGTATGAAGACTACAATATGGAAATTAAATCAGATATTGAGTCTTTAATAATGTTTTGAAATCTGATTTTAAAAGGGCTGACTTTGACTACCAAAAGAAAATTGAAGAGTTAGAGAAAACTGTGTTCCCTATTAAAACATGAACACACAAATTACAAGACTGAAATAAAGGATTTAATATCCAAATTGTCTGAGTCTTAAGCCTAGCTTGTCACTGTTGAGGCTCAAGCCAAGAAGTATGCTATTTGTGAAAAGAACTTCCAAGCTATTATTGCATCATCCTCCCATTCCAAAATTTGTTATCAAAACAAAGGAGGGTTGGGGTCCAATGAAATTTCTCCACCACATTCTTATGAGTCCATAAGACAACCTAGATGTGGTACCAAAGAGAAGATGTCACATCTGCTGACCATCTTCATATAAGTTGAAGAATGATGCAACAATAGAGGCCAACACAAGGAAGGAACAGGTAAATCAAACCACCTCTCCCATTGAAGATCAATCCTAACCACCAAAGCTAGAAGAAGTAGAGCTAAAGCTTCAAGAAGAACTGGCAAGAAAGTGGTTGAGTCCAAGCTGATGATTGACCCAAAACAAAAGGCTGTATTAATGTCAGCTGGATTCCAAGTGGTAGGTAACTCTGACCCAGGAAAGAAAAGAAAAAGAACAAAAAAAAACAATCCTCAAGCTCCCAAAAGACTAACATTGCATGCATAATGTGTGGTCTGCAGAACCACATGGATAAAGATTGTTACTACAATCCTGCTAGCACATATTATGCAAATAATGTTAAGAAAGAAGGAGCCAGGGAAGGTTTCTCATTGGACCCTACCAATGGGCCAAGTGATGAAAAAGGGAAAGCTGGTTTCCCAAGTAAGGTTGCTTTCGGAAGAAAATCCTTCTTCCGAAGGGAAAATGGCTTCGGAAGCTAAAGATGTTAAAATGTAAAGAACAAAAGAACTCCATTGAAACCACCCCAGAAGAAGACTGCTTTGAAAGCAAAGGTGGTGAAGTGTTCTTCCGAAAAGAAAGAAGATTCGAAAGAATGCCATGCTATGCAAGCCTCAAAAGGCTCATCCTCAATGATCAACTAAAAGATGGACTGGAAGATCAAGAAGGATGCTGCAGCCCAAACCTCTTCTTCAAAGACATCCATTCAACCCCCATGCTTAACCTTTAGTTTAATTATGTCACTATCATTTGAAGAACCCAAGACCAGCATGGTTTGGGTCTCCAATCAAAACTAATTATCTCATCTTGTATGCAGGGACATCCATATGATAAGAATAAGAATGTCTGGATTGTGGATAGTGAATGCTCCAAGCACATGATAGGGAATGATCTCTCCTTAAACAATTTCAACATTATGATGGAGGTCCTGTCCAGTTTGGAGGTGAGGCCGGAGGATATATTTATGGTAGAGGAAGTATATCCAATGGAAAGTTAAAGGTTGAAAAAGTAATTTTTTTCAAACAACTTGAACATAATCTGTTAAGTGTTTCTCAGTTTTGTGATCAAAAGCATCAAATGCTCTTCATAGAACATGAGTGCATTATCCTTAAACCTGGGATGACAATTCCTCCGGAATTGGTGCTTCTTAGATCTCCCAGGAAAGGGGATATGTACAAGCTAGATATGAACAATGCTTCCCCAATGGGTGAAGTATCATGCTTTCTTTCAAAGCTGATAGTGATTAGTCAACACTTTGGCATAAACGTATGTGTCATGTAAATTTTAAGACAATGAATAGATTGGCTAAAATAAATTTGGTACATTGTTTGCCTAAAAAGGATTTTTTCTACAAAGATAACTGTGTTGCATGCTTGAAAGGGAATCAACACAGGGCATATCATAACTCCAAAAGTGTTAACTCCAACACCACTCCATTACACTTATTGCACGTGGATCTATTTGGTCCCACAAGTATAATGAGCATTGGAAGAAAATCATACTGCCTTGTGATTGTTGATGATTTTACAAGATTTACATCGGTATTCTTTTTAAGAGCTAAAGATGAAACTGCCGAAACACTAAAATCTTTTGTTCTTAAAATAGAAAATCAAATTGATCACAAGGTTAAGATAATTAGAAGTGATCAAGAGACTGAGTTTAAGAACTTCATTCTTGACTCATTTGTAATTCAAAAGGGATTGCCTGACAAAACAGTGCTCCGAGAACTCCTCAACAAAATGGTATTGTTGAGAGGAGGAACACGACAATTATTGAGGCTGCTCGAACTATGTTAGTTCATTCCAAACTACCTCTAACATTCTGGGCAGAGGCAGTCAGCACTGCATGTTATGTGCAGAACAGAGTTCTTGTAGTTAAGCCATATGGAAAAACCCCTTATGAGTTATGCAACAAGAGACCACCGTTCATTGGCTTTCTAAGGTCCTTTGGCAGTAGGTGTACCATACATATCACAAAGGACAATTTCGCAAAATTTGCTGAAAAGTCGGAAGGTGCTATATTTGTTGGATACTCTTCTAGCTCTAAAGCTTATAAAGTTTACAACATCAAGAATCAACAATTTGAGGAATCATCTAATATTCTTGTTAATAAGCACATTCCTTGTGTTAGGGGGAATGGCCCTGATCATAATTTTGATTTAGAATTGTTTCCAAACTATTCTAAACCATCTTGTGAGAATGTTTCTCTTGGAACAGGTGCTCAAAATGATGTTGAAGTGATCAACTGTTGAGCTACCCAGACCTCTTCCAAGTTCTCCAAGAGCTGTCATAAATTAAGCTTCCATTCTTGGCAGATCTGATAGTATAACTATTCAAGGGATAGTGAAACTTTCACTAGTGAATTACCTGCTGATCCTCAAAACTCATCAGGTGATCTTGCACAACACCAAGCTAATGGAAGTAGCATTTTGGAGGAACATGCAACTGTCAATGTTACTTCACAGCCAACAATTGATGATGTTTCTCATTCATTCAATCAGTCCTCATTAAACGAGTTTGAAACAGCAGTTGGATAATTTATTTTGGTTCCTGAGCAAAAATATGTCCAATCTGGATCTATCTTGCAACTGGAAGTGATTCCTCGACTAAAGATTTACAACACTCATCCAGCTAAGAACATCATAAGGGATGTCTCTAAAGGTGTAAGAATAAGAGGGAAGGCTCATCATGGGAACATCTGCTTGTACTCATGTTTTCTATCACAGATGGAACCCGAGAAGGTGGAAGATGCCTTGAAAGATAGTAGCTTGGTTGAATCAATGCAAGAGAGTTGCTTCAATTAGAGACAAAAGGTTTGGAACCCTATCTGGTCAAGTACCCATAGGCACTATATCGGTTTTCAGGAACATGAGAGATGATAGAGGCTTGATTATCAAGAACAAGGCAAGACTGGTAGTTCAAGGATAGACTCAAGAAGAAGGAATTGATTATACTGATGTCTTTGCACCTGTTGCAAGACTTGAGGAAGTTAGGATATTCCTTGCTTATGCTGCATCCTAGAATTTTACCATCTACCAACTTGATGTCAAGTGTGCCTTTCTATATGGGGATATAGTTAAGGAAGTGTACGTGTGCTAGCCTCCAGGATTTGAAGACCCATAACATCCCAACTATGTGTGAAATTTGGATAAAGCTCTATATGGGTTGCACCAAGCACCTAGGCTGTGCTATGAGACCTTGTATTAGTTTCTTCTGAAGAATGGTTACACTAGAGGAACCATTGACAAGACTCTCTTCATAAGGACGTGTGGAAAGGATATTTTGCTTGTTCAATTCTATGTTGATGACGTCATCTTTGGTTCATCGAATGTACCCATTCAAGTCTCCTTGACTTGTTCCTCTAGCTCATCTAGCTCTCAAGATGATGCTGCCAAAAAGGGGGAGAATGTTCAGAGACAAACATCTAAGGAACCACTGCGCCAAACTTCAACTTCCAAATATTCGGCTCCCATTGCAAATACCTTCTCTAATCCATCCCAAGTTGTACTGCAAATTGACCCAAGGATGCTCAAAGATCTCTACAGACTCTTCTCCAAGTTTCTGTTTGAGATCCTCTCTTGATCAGCCTAACCCTGATGTGGCTATGATGTACTTTGGAGCTGAAGAGCTTCAGAGGATAAGTGCACCTTCTACCACTGTGGAAGAAGTTGGTCAACCTGAGGTCCAAATGGAACCTGAGATTCAATTCGAAGGGGAAATGAGGACTGTTGGCCCCGCAACTGAAACAGTTGGGATAGAAACTGCACTCTCTCAAACATCTAAGCAAAAATCAAAGCCTCGGACGAACAAGCTGAGTCTTCCGAAGTTGAAATGGAAGTTGCGGAAGGATTGTTCTCACTTTCCAAGGATCTAATCATCACAGATGCAATTCTAGAGTTGGCATCTGAGGTAAATAGTGAGGACTTTCTCAATCAACCTTCTAGCTCAGACACCTTCACTATCTCTCTCACAATCTGAATCCTCTCTCCAAGAACCACCAAAGTCAAACACTTCAAAGGATGATAAAAGAAAGAACAAAATGACTACGGAAGAGATTCAGGAGGAGGAAAGGACTGAAAAGCTTAAAAGAAAAGGCAAACTTCCAACTTGGAAGTTGTTAGCTGCTAGTTCCAAAGCAACTGTAGCCAACCAGGAGGCAATCAGCAATAAGAAGAGGGTAGATATCATTCATCAACTCATCAAGCTTGGAGCTACTAATGAAGACATACTCCTGCTACAATTAGAGGTGTTGGTAGAGCTGGAAAAGGCAACCAGGCTACAAAATAAGCAACAGAAGGAAGCAACACGGTTGGCCTTAGAGGAAGAGAAAGAAAGCGAAAAGAGGGAAGCTGACATGCAGCTCCAGAGGGAAAAGATAGCTTTCCTAACCTCCGAGGTTTTTTCTCTACAAGAACTATCTCCACACAATGAATAAGACGATCCTATGGCTCTTCAACAAAGAGTAGGTTCTACTGGCGAAGAGAGAAAGACACTACAAGAGGAAGTTGAAGGAGAAGAAGAAGGAAAAAAGAAGCTAGGGTCACTGCGACCATGAGATAGGTGAGAAAGCGTAGATGAAAGACTATCTCAAGGCTCGCGGCTTCTTTGCCAGGCAGGTGGGACCCATGTGCTGAAAGGACACTCCAGCGAATGTTAGTGAAGTCAAGGCTGACATTTGGTTGGGCAAAAGGAAAGAGATGATATAAAGGTTACGGGGATGCTCTTCAAGCCAACCACTCAACCCCAACCTGACCACCCCTCACCATTCACCATCAAAACTGAACCTTACACACCTGTCCATACCCACTTCTTTACCTCAACCACCAAACCTACCCATCCTTCAACCCAAAACAATTTCCAGAACCACTACACCACAACCTACCTAACAACCTTCGAAACCATTCGCTCAGCCTTCTGAACATCTCTCCCTAGAGGAATTCAAGGCAATCAAGACAAAGCTCTCAAACTGTTCAACCCTGAGTGATATTTATTATGAAGAAGACTCTATCAAACTGACTTATATTGATGGATCTTCATGTTCTCTCATAAGATCAATTTCTTGATTTGACTAGAGGAACACTTGACCATACTGCTAGACTTCTTGGTCTTAATTCTGACTCCTTAAATGATGAAGAGAAGAAACTAAGAAGAAAGCTGGTCTACTGGACACTAAGAAACAGGAAAAGATTCCTAGTCAACCTCTTGTTCCTAAAAAGAAAATCATCCGGTGGAGGTTATATGAAGCCTCTCATAACATTGTTGTGGAAGAGAGAATAAGAAAGCAACAGGCTGAATGCCTCTCTCTGCTACACTCTAGTATATTTGACATTGTTGAGTTAGCAGAGAAACCATTCTCAAATCCCTCCAACTCTGAACTGCTGCTCACATCAGAAGTCATCTTAGCAGCCTTCATCTGCTGAGCTTACCACAAAGGCAAAGATTGAAGAAGAGTTGAAACTAAAAGAGAAGGAAGACAAGAAAGGTCAACCACCAAAAGCACTGCTTTTCTTGAGATGATGGAAGGCCCTGAATTGGAACCTATAGTTAGATGGGAGTATGACTAAGCTCTCATCAATTTACTCTTTTCAGAGGGACACAACAGAGGGTACATATCATTTAGGGTGACAGACTTGAGTTCCTGTCAACTAATGATCTGTACAAGATTCTCAACACTACTTCAGGGAAGAACAAAGAAACAGATAAATATCTACTTTCCTTGGTGCTGAGGTTTTGAGAAGAGGAAACAGTGAGGTTTTGGTAGCATCAGCCTAAGGGGAGTTGTTGGATCAAGAAGAAGGTTGGTGCAACCAAAACAAAATCACTTAGACAAATTTTGGTGCTACTTACAAAGGCTTCCGAAGCCAAGGGTGGAACTTCCAAAGGAAGAATAGAGTTCTTTAGAAACAAAGTAAATGATCAACTTAGAAGACAAACTCTACTTCTGAAGTCAAAGTATTCACCTCCAAAGTCAAAGTACTCACTTCCGACCATCAAGTCTAAGAAGAAAATATCAAAAGACAACTTCCGAAATGTGAAGAAAAGAAGAAGTCCTCAAGCCTCAGAAGAAGTAATAGCCTCTTCGAAGTATAAGTGGGTCGTTCGACTAATTGTTCTCCGAGCCACTTAACCTTCGGAGACACATGCTATGAGACCAGTGGACACAAGTATGGTCTCTGACACTCCGTTGCAGACCTTTGATACTATATGGCCTTTTCCCAAAAGGCCATGTAGTTGACCATACTTTATCCACCGTTCACCTTTTTATGTAAGTACAAGTTACCAACTTTAGTTGGTGACAAAAGGTAAGTCAGGGACATGTCCTGACTACCATATCTTAGATAAGACTTTATCTAAGATAACTTAAAATATAGCTTTGTAGTATTGCTTTAGTTAGAGGATTCCAGCTGGTATCAAGGTATATCGGCTATAGGTAGTATTATATATAGTTCTCATTATATTATTATCAACTCTTAGAGACTCTGATTCATCCAAGTGTAGTTTAGTGAGTTTGAGAGAAAAACCAAGTGTTTAGTGACAAAACCAGATCCTGCATGCACCATAGCTATGTAATCAGTTTTGATTCTTTTTAAAGAAAACATAGATGACTTAGTCCCCTAGACATTTGGCAAAGAAACTTATCCTGTCCTCATGATATATTGACGAATGACATGCTCTGCATGACATTTCCTCTTAGAAGCATCATAGGTCATATTTCATAAGAAGTAGAGCCCTTATAAACATCAAATGATGAGAGCTCCAGGTCTATACTTACATATAATAGAGGATTTGATCAATTGAGTCTTACAGATGAGAGCTTCAGGTCTATACTTACGTATAACAAAAAAGATCATCATATTGTGGCGATGAGAGCTCCAGGTCAGTACTATCATACAGCAGAGGAGATCATTACTCCAGGTCAATGTTCACACATAGCAGAGGAGATAAGCACCAAAAGGAATAGCAGAGAGCATCTCAGGTACAAAGATGAAAAAGCGTATAGCTCTTGAGATAGGGTGGACTGGTTTGACACAATGATACTTTACATAAGAATAACTTAAAACAAAGATATCACGTTCTAACCCTTTTGAACAAGGATTTGAATCTTTGTGAAGGCCAAAAATATCAAGGGGATTATATAGTCATCAAGTTTCTTGCTCTATTCATTAAGCTATGAGTTATTGTTACTTCACTTTCTGGCTGAACCTCTCAAGCATATCCCACACAATACTATCAACTTCCTTTACATCGACCAGGCTTCTCAATTATTCTGCAAAGAAAAATAGGAAAAAATTTTAATATATTATCCCCCGAAATTTTACAAATAAGCGAAGTAGAAATTTCTTATTGAACCGGATGTTATTATTATATTATATTTTTTTTATTTTTTATATTATTTTATTATTTTTTACTTTTATTTTTGTATTATTTTTTATTAAGATATTTTTGGTGAAAAAAATGATGTAGAATAATGGAGTGAACAGAACGAAAGGAAAAGAAAGAAAATAAAAGGGAAGTAAACAATATATACAAAAATAATTTGATGGAAAACCGGTTTTAAAATGATATTAAACCTAACATAGCAATCA
This sequence comes from Flaveria trinervia, assembly GCA_025506515.1. Lineage (NCBI taxonomy): Eukaryota > Viridiplantae > Streptophyta > Magnoliopsida > Asterales > Asteraceae > Flaveria > Flaveria trinervia. The sequence continues at coordinate 34,937,140 of CM046450.1, read as the reverse complement.
ATCCATAAAAGCGAGGTTTATGAAATGTTTTAGTGAAAAGATCCGCTTTTTGATTCTTTGTGTCTATTGGAATAATATCAATAAAACCCATTTTCTAAGCATCACAGATTGCAAGAAGCCGTGTTTCAATGTGCCTAGTTCACGAATGTTGGATAGGATTCTTGGCAATGCCAATGGCTGCTTCGTTGTCGCAGAATAACGGTGTATGGAGAAAGTTGATCCCATAGTCAATCATCTGGTGTTGTATCCAGAGCACTTGTGAACAACTGGAAGAAGCAATGTATTCTGCTTCTCCCATAGAGATAGAAATAGTGGTCTGGTTCTTGCTTTGCCATGAAACCAGACAATTGCCCAAGTATTGACATCCTCTAGTGACCGATTTTTTGTTTAACTTGCAACCATTAGAATCACTATCAAAATAGGCATGTAAGTCAAAAATCCCACCATAAGGATACCAAAGACCAAACGAGAAGAGCCTTTAAGATAACGAAAGATTCGTTTACACAGCCTTTTCATGAGACTCTTTCATGAGATTGGTATCGAGCACAATATCCTACAGCAAGGTGATGTCAGGACAACTTGCTGTAAGATACATAAGGGAACCAATCATGGATCTGTAGAGAGAGGATCAACGGGTGTCCTATTTTTCTCAAAAGTGAGGCACGTTTGAGCAGTAATAGAGTCTTTCAGGAGAAGCTTCATCATCTTGAATTTCTTCAAATTTTCTTTAGCATACTTCTCCTGATGAATGTAATCCCCCTTGCTTTTATTCCCCTGCAGCCTAAGGAAAAAGCACATCTCCCCCATCATGCTCATTTGAAACGACTACGCATCACCTCCGACCTCCTCGAACTCCCGACAAAATTGTGGATTGGTGGAGACAAGATAATATCATCAACACAACTTGGACAATCAACATTTCATCTCCACTTCCCTCCTGAATAATGAAGATCATGTTAGGTTGGACTCACTTTAGTATAGATGTTTACTTTACATTGTAATAGGACTTTTGTTAGTTTCATTTTGTATTTTGTTTGTAATTAGCAGTTTTGGCAGTCCAGCGAATCTGTGAGCGAATCTATACATTCGCTCACAGTTTGCTGTTTTGGTTTACCCGCGAACTTGTGTTCTGCCGGGGGAAACTATAGTTTCGGCATGACAGTTTCGCTAGTAGCGAAACTGTCAACGAATCTATGACTGCTATATATACTATTGTCATTTCACTTTGTACGGCAAGCTTGCAAAACCCTAATCGTGGAATTCTGTTGCAAGCTACCATTTCTAAGCAGTTACTTCATTGAAATACAATTGTGCTTGTTGTTATTGAGTGAGTTTGTTCATTTGAGTACCAATTATGTCTTGATTCATCATATTCACTTCTCAATTGTTGTTATTTGGATTGTGTGTTTGATATTGATCAAATTATCCTATCAATTGTACTGTTCATCGATCACATGGACCACAATATGGTATCAGAGCCTTAGTGCTCTTGATTTGTTGATTTTTGTGGTTTTGGTCAATATCTAGTTCAATCAATTTTCATTGGATTATCAGCTGTTTTTGGCATGGAAATTGATTGAATTATGCTTGTTCTTGATTGAGGAAGATTCTACAATCATCAGATCTCAAATTCATTGAGATTTGGATGATTTCAGATTGATTTTGAGGTGAAAAAGGGTTTTGAGATCGACGAGCGAAATTACTGTTCTTACAAGCGAAACTGTCATCTTCATTCAGCGAAATTATGAGTTATTTTGGATCAGAAGTTGTTTTCTAGAGTTCCAGCGAAAGTATTCCCTTGAACGAAAGTTCATTAGTGTTTTTGACCAATCATCAAGCGAAATTGCTGCCGAATCTATTTTTGAACGAAAGTTCAAGCTTGTTTCCTGCGAATTTAGCAGCGAAATTAAGCAATTGTTGTCTCTGTTCAAGTGAAAGTGTTGCTGAAATTGCAAGCGAAAGTGTCTGTTTTTGCAAAAGTATCTGCGATAGTATTGTTTCAGCGAAACTGTTAGCCAAGTCACCTCTTTCAGCGAATTTGTTAGCGAATTTGTCAGCGAAATTATCAATTTTTCTGCCGAAACTATTATGTCGAAATTAACTACTCTTACACTTGCGGATCTTGAAAGTATTGCTCCTAATTGACCTCCAAGACTCATTAATGGAGATAATTTTGAAGATTGGAAGAGATGTCTCAAAGCTTTCTTTTTCTACACAGATCATAATCAATGGGAATCGATTATTTCAGGTCCTCATATACCTACGGTTACGGTTGGTGATGTCGTTTCTCAGAAAAAAGACCCATCTTCTTATACTGAAAGAGATCTGAAACTGATTGATCGTGATCAAAAAGCTTTTGGTGCTCTAACTCTCTGCCTGGTTCCAGATATCTACAATCGTTTTAGAGAGCATAAAAATGCTAAATCCCTTTATGATGCTCTCTGTGAATTCTATGATGGGAATGCAGATCTGGTGAAAGACAAGAGTATTCAAGCTGAAAAGGAGTTCAATTCGTTTGTAGGATACAAGAATGAAAGTTTGACAGATCTGACAAATCGTTTCTTAACTGTCTCAAGCACTCTGAAGAAGTATGATGAACGACTCTCCAACAGTGAACAAGTTAACAGGCTTCTCGATTCTCTTCCACCACAGTGGAGTCTTCAAGTGAGGATGCTCAAACAAGAAAGATGTTTTACAGATGATAAGCTGATGGATATCATTAACAAGTTGAAATCTTTTGAGTTGGATATGAAAAGAAGAGAATTTAACCAGACTATGATGCCCACATCTGGTTTTTTCTCAAAATGCTGCTTTGTTGTCATCCGCTGCAAACTCTCACATTCAAAATCCAATTCAAGGAGGGAGCAATACAAGTAATTTCTCAAGTGGTAGTAATCATGTTGGAAAAGAATTGGGAAATTCTAAGGTGAATGCTGAAACTTCAATTTCATCTAAAACAATGGCTCTTTTTGGAATGTTTGTTCAGAGCTATGAAGCTCTTGTTGCTGGTGAATTGAAAGGTAAAGGAATGACTATGGAGGATATGTATCAGGTTGATCCTGATGATTTAGAAGAAACTGACATTCAATGGCAAATGGCGATGTTAACTTTAAGAGCCAGGAGATTCATGGAAAGAACAGGAAAAAAGAACTTTGGTGGTCAATCATCTACCTCAAAACTAGGATTTGATAAGTCAAAATTGAGGTGCTTTAACTGTAAACAATTGGACATTTTAAACATGAATGTCCATTACCAGTTGTCACAGATCCTAGTAACACTGGAGTACCAAGATTGACAGCAGAGAAAGAAAAGGAAGAAGGAAATTCAAAAAAGGAGTCAGCTTTGATCTCAAACTTTGACTGGAGTGTGGAGGTGGAAGAAACAAGATCTGAAATAAATCACGCGTTAGTTGCTGAGGTTGTGGAAAGTGATGAGATGGAAGTTGATAAAGATGGATTTGTGCTGTTCAAGGAATTCAAAGGAGCAAATGAATCTTCAGTAAAGGAGAAAGAAGAGAAGGTAGATGGAGAGGAGAAAGAGGAAATTACAGGTTCAGATGAAGAAAGGAATTCAAAAGTTGCGAAAGGAAAAGAGAAGGATGATGCGGCCGCTACTGTTGAGGAAAGGAAATCAAGTACTCAGCATGCATGTGCGATAAAGCTTTAGCTGCCGAAAGGATGGTAATGGGACTTCCTTATGAGGTAATACAGGATATGTGCTCATCTGCTTGCAAAATTAGACTTTTTGGGATTTATAAGGCTAATCGTTTGTTAATTGATAATGAAAAGGATTTAAAACGAATTAATGATGAACTTAAAATGATTGAATCAAAATATTTTGTGAAATTAAATGAGGCTTTAACAGAAACTGATCATTTAAAAAGAATTGTTTTGGAAAGAAATGTAGAGTTAATACTTTGACTGAACGGGTTGCTCTTGCTGAATTTGAAGCAAGCAAACTTCAGTCAAAGTTAGATAAATGGACTATTTCTGAATGAAACATGATGATCTTTGTAAATCTCAACGGGGAGCAAGAATTAAAACAGGTTTGGGTTATGAAAATGTACAGGTTTATCCTCCTCCTAGTACATACTGTTATTCTCCTATGCCTGTTCCTCATCCTTCTAATGATTTAATCAGATCAGATACTGACAGTATGTCTGCAGGTTTAGTCGGAATAACTCTAAGTACATTCGTGAAGACTCCGACTATGGACCAACTAGTGGGCTTGGATGCACTAGTTCTAGTACACCTGACAATCAGCAGTCTGTTTTAGATAATAAGTCTAGTTTAAATTCAATGTTTGTTTCTAGTTCAAATGTAACAGACTTGAATGTCTCATGTTCTCTTGATAGTTCTATTTCATCTTGTACTTCAAATCATGATAGTGATGATTTTTGTTCTGGTAATGAATGCAATGAATCTGATGTTTCTCCTAAAACAACTGAGCAACTTAAAATTAATTCTTTCGAAAAGTTCTTTTCTCAACATATTCCATCTTTCATACCATTAAATATGACATCATCAGAAAAATGTAGTTCGTCTTTATCTGACACTGGTACCAATGGTACGAGTTTTACTGATTTGTCAAAAGAATCACGTTTTGATTTTGACAAGAAGAACTCTGATTCAAATAAACAAAAACATCATGAGATGTATGAGACATTCAGTGATGTTGATTCTAGTTTGTCTAAATGTGATGAGGAGATTATTATTGATCCTATTTTTACCTCATCACATCATCGACCTAGATTCAAACATCATTGTTTCAGGTGTGGTGAAGAGGATCATCTTATCAAAAATTGCCCTTTGATTCAAAGATCCTCTAATAGGAATTGTTTTGGGAATAAATTGACAAAATTGGTTAATGATTACTTTTGTAAAAAATCTGCTTCTTTAAAAACAAAAGTTGTTCAATCTTGTGTCCCTATTGCTCCTGGCTAAATGATTTGTTAATTCATTTCAGGGATCCTCTTCAAAGATTGTACACAGTTTGTGGCATGTTGATAGCGGATGTTCCAAGCATATGACGGATTAAAGGATTTGTTGACCAATTATCGGATTATAGATGGAGGATATGTGGCATTTGCTGGAAATAAGAAGGGTGGAAAATGATTGGACAAGGAGAAGTTACCAATGATTGGAATTGCTAAAAACCCCATTCATCATTCCCCCACAAAGCATATTGAAACACGAATCCATGCTGTTCGTGATGCTCAGAGAAGGGTTTCATTAATATTATACCCATCGATAAAAAAAATCAAAAAGCTGATCTTTTCATAAAAACATTTGATAAACCTCGTTTTTATGAATTGATTTCTATGCTTGGGTTAATATCTTTTTAAAAGTTTTCATTTTCTATTTCTCTATTAAAAAATAAATAAATAAATAAATAATTTATAACAAACATATAAAAAAAATTAATTAAAATGAAAATTCATTGATAATAATAGAAATATGAAAATAAAAATTTGGGGGAGTAATATCATTATTCTGAGATTGGAATTTAACATGATGAGAAATGATTGTATAGTTTCTAAAAATTTTTATTTACATGACCAGTACTTCTATGAGAAATGATAGTAACTGTTACTGGATTCTGTTTCACATTAAAAAAAGGAAATGGATCAGATTCTTTAACGATATGCTTGATAGACTCTGCCTGACGAATGAAGTAGACAACAGCTTTTGATTAAATTAAACTTTATGCTTAAGAATGTCTGGATTTACTCAATCGTTTTGGATTGCATAAAAACTAAGTCCTGACAAAAATTGGATTGAGAATGAATCTTTCGTTCATTTTGCTTTGTTTTGTCATCATCCTCTGCTGGTATATTTAGTGTCAAGATGTCTTATGTCTGTGCTTATCTCCTCTGCTGTACGTGAGTACTGACCTAGAGTGATGATCTCCTCTGCTGTACGATAGTACTGACCTGGAGCTCTCATCAGCACATGTTCAAATGGTTATCTCCTCTGTTATACGTGAGTATAGATCTGGAGCTCTCACCATTTTGATATAATTATGTCAAATCATCTTATCGATGAATTTCTCTCAGAATGAAATATTCTGTTGATAATCATTTGCACACTAATTCACAAACCTTGTTCTTTGAAGATTGATTCATATTCAAGAAATCCTGAGGTTGGGTGAGGGTTTTTTACCAAATGATTTTGGGGTCTTGCATTTTAAAGCATCTAATCGAACCTTAAATGAATCATAAGCTGTTGTTCGAAAAAGGATAAGGCATGAGTTTAAGTGGACAATTATATCAGCAATCGTTATTGATTTTTTCTAATTTCAGTTGTTTCTGTGCAGATTGTGATGGGATCTTGTATTCAGTATGATCTCATGACTGGTAGATGATTTTTTGATCATCTTTATGTTCTAAAATATTTAGAGAATGTGATCTCTGATTATTTTAGATCTCATTATTAGATGTGCTTCCTTTAAGTATTATAATTAAAAAAAATAATAAATAATAAAATAAAAGGTGCGAAAGTATTCTTTCGCTAATAATTTCGCAAAGCGAAACTGCAATTTCGCTAGGTTGGCTAATAAGTTGTTAATCAGTTACATCCTAGCGAAATTATAGTTTCACTGGGCAAAACTGTAAATTCTCCAGACGAATTTATAGTTTCGCTGTCTGCGAAACTATTTGCTATATAAGTCATGTTTGCAAATTTTCTTTCATAATTTCGCACAATCGCTCAGTTTCACTTTTAGGGTTTATCCGTAACTTTTAAGGCGATTTTGACTTGTGTTTGTGATTTGGACTGATTTTTCGTGAGATTCACTTCGTATGTGAGTTTCGAACACTGATTCACTTTCTAATCTGGATTAAATAGTCTATTCTTAAGTTATCTAGATTGTGTCTCTTCGGTGGCTTCACTATTCGATTAGCGAAACTACTAATTTCTCTGCGAAATTGAACGAAAGTTCACATCTTTTCTGCGAAACTGTAAACTTATGCTGTCCGAGCAAACTTAACAGTTTCGCCATATCTTCTCTAATTTCACAATGACTGATCTTTAATTTACACTGTTTCGCTTGTATTTTCTTATATCAGCTACATGCTCAAGAGGAAGGCTTTTAAGACCTTGCCCAAATGGGATCTGAGACGGCTGAACGAAAAAGATCAAAGAAAGATAAAGACTGAGAGACTGGCAAAGGGAGGATTGTTTTGAGAGTCAAACCACCAAAGACTGTAAATTGGGTAAGATTGGCTGATCCTCTTCCCCAACGTTTACAGGACTTTGAAAAGTGGTTTTATGATAATAACACTGGAGAGGCGGTGATTAGAGCCAAACACGGAAAAGAGTTTAGGGTGTTTGACCCGATGGAATTATTCAGCTTCAGTGATGAAGATCTCTTGACTCTTTGTGAAAATCATATTAAGGCTGGGGCAGGAGAGGAAACACGAAAAGAGGCAAGCTTGTTTATGAATGTGGCAAACAAAATAAGAGTAGTACGGGCGGAGGTAAAGAGTTTGGCTGAAAAGGTGAGAGCACAAGATGACTTTGCCATGGATTTTCAAGACATGACCAGGCAGTTTGCTAGAGCTAGTGGTCATTCTGAGGAAGCTGGTGATGCAGGAACTAACCTTGGAGGATCAGTGGCTGAAGCTTCTAAAGATGTTGCTGCGGGAGGTGATGAAGATAGACCAACAGCAGCAGAGGAAACCGGAGCCGACGAGTCAAATCAAGAGAAGTGAAGATAGTGAGGTCCAACCTAGGGGGAGTATTGAAGATCATGTTAGGTTGGACTCACTTTAGTATAGATGTTTACTTTACATTGTAATAGGACTTTTGTTAGTTTCATTTTGTATTTTGTTTGTAATTAGCAGTTTTGGCAGTCTAGCGAAACTGTGAGCGAATCTATACATTCGCTCATAGTTTGCTGTTTTGGTTTACCCGGCGAACTTGTGTTATGCCGGGCGAAACTATAGTTTCGGCATGACAGTTTCGCTGGTAGCGAAACTGTCAGCGAATCTATGACTGCTATATATACTATTGTCATTTCACTTTGTACGACAAGCTTGCAAAACCCTAATCGTGGAATTCTGTTGCAAGCTACCATTTCTAAGCAGTTACTTCATTGAAATACAATTGTACTTGTTGTTATTGAGTGAGTTTGTTCATTTGAGTACCAATTATGTCTTGATTCATCATATTCACTTCTCAATTGTTGTTATTTGGATTGTGTGTTTGATATTGATCAAATTATCCTATCAATTGTACTGTTCATCGATCACATGGACCACAAATAAAGTCATATCAATGGTGCTATGAGAAAAACCATTTCTTAAGAGATAACGTGTGAGAGTCTCGTACCAAATCCGAGGTGCCTGATGATGACCATAAAGAGATTTATCAAGCTTGTAAACTTTGTCATGAAAGTCGGGATCCTCAAAAACTAGTGGTTGACACACATAAATCTCGTCGTCGATGTTTCCATAAAGGAATTCACATTTGACATCCATTTGATAGACTTTGAACTGTTTGTGGATTGCATGAGCTAGAAAAATTCTGATGGCTTCAAGACGGACGACAGGAACAAAGACTTCGGTATAGTCAATCCCTTCTTCTTGAGCAAAGCCCTAGACCACCAATCAGGACTTGTTCCTTACCACAATTCCACAGTCATTAGGTTTGTTCTTCAACACCCATTTCGTGCCAATTGGGCATTTGTTTGGTGGAAGGTCGACAAGGGTCCACACCTTGAGTTATGGAACTGATGCAGCTCTAATTGCATCGATTCAACCCAACAAGGGTCCTGAAGAGCCGCACGAACATTCTTTGGGATGATTTGGGAAATAAAACAAGAGAATAAACAAACGTTAATCAATATAGATTGACTCTGTGTTCGAACTCCATCGGTGATAGATCCTATGATGTTATTATGTCGATGATCTATCAAAGTTTTGAAATCAGAGGGCAGGGGTAGGATACTTGACGATGGTTGGATAATTGGTTATGGATGGGTAGATGAAGGTGAGGTTGATGGTAAGGTAGAGTCAATTGGAGAGATAGGTGATACCGGATGAGATGAGGCAGATGTAGCTGTGGAGGGAAGGGATGCAGAAAAAGGTGGAGGTGGAAGGTCAAATGATGAAGATGAAGATGCAATATCGACTGAAGTTGCATCGGTTGCAGATGTTGTAGGAGGGTCTTGAGGTATAACAGGTACAGGAGTTGGAAGAATGATATTTGTTTGAACATTGGATATAGACACATCATCATCGAAAACTAGAAGATTAAAAGAGTTAAACACAGTATCGGAGTCAAAGAACCATGCTGGTCCAGATCGAACATCGGAGGAATTAGATTCCTACCAATCAATAGAAAAGGACCCTTGAACAATACGTGTTCTCTTGTTATATACCCGATATGCTTTTTGAGGAGAAGAATAGCTGACGAAGTAACATTCATTAGACATGACACCAAACTTCGTGTTCTATGTCTGAGTATTCAATAAAGTGCATGAGTAGCCAAATGGTCAAAAGAAATTGATTTAAGGCTTTTGCTTATGAAATAATTCATAAGGAGTCTTCATTTTATCCTTGACTATCAACACCCTGTTCAGAACGTAGGAAGCACAATTCATCGCCTCAACCCAAAAGATGATGGGTAAGTATGATTCAATCAACATTGTACGGGCAGCCTCAATAATGGTGCGATTCTTTCATTTAGCCACACCATTCTGTTGTGGCGTTCTCGCAGCACTGAACTGTCTTAAAATTCCCTTGGTAGCACAAAACGAATCAAAGATCTAATTTCTAAATTTAGTGTTATTGTCACTTCTGATTGCCTAAACCTTCCTCTTTCTTATCGTCTCAATTGAAAGTATTAACTTTTGCAATTCCTCAGCAACCTCTCCCTTGTGAGCAAGAAATCTTACCCAAGAATACTTGGAAAAATCATCTGTTACAACAAGATAGAAAGATTTTTTTAGCAATTGATTTAACACTAATTGGGCCAAACAAATCAGTGTGTAACAACTCGAGGGGATTAGTTATGCTATTTTAAAGTTTTCGCATATGTGGTTTCTTACGTTGTTTGCCTTTGGCACACGCCATACATTTTTCAAGCATAGAGAAATCTTATACAGGTAGTCCCCTAACTAGATTGTTTTAACTAATTGGTTTATAATTTTGAAATTAACGTGGCCAATCTGCTATGCCATAAGAGAGACTCAGAAGTGGAAGCTTTGGACAAGAGACAGGTGACGGTAGACATTGACTCCCTTGAACCCATATCAAGAAGATATGTGTCATTCTTTCTTGGAGCCCGCATAAGTACCATCTCATCTGGAATATCAAGCTCAAATTTTAGAAAGAGACATTCATTGGACTTAAACAAGACCGGAATGTCTTTATCACAAATCTAAGAGACACTCAACAGATTAAGTGCAAGCTCAGGTACATGATTGACTTTCTTTAAAGTTAGAGAGCCATTGGAAACTTCTCCATGACTGATCATTTTTCCTCTTTTCTTGTCGCCAGCAAGTGCGACATAACCTCCATTTATTATCCGATAATTGCTCAACAAGTCCTTGAGCCCCGTCATATGTCTGGAGCATCCACTATCCACAACCATACACTGTTTATGACCTTATTGGATGACTCCTACAAAAATATCAAAGAACAGGTTAACCAGGTGAAATGGGAACCCAAGTTTGTACAACTTTGGGTTTAGGAGAGATAGATTTCTTACAAAAGAAATTGTTAACAAATTTTGTCAAAATATTCCCAAATGAATTCCTATTAACATGTCTATGATGTTGTTCTGGACAATGCTTAACTACATGATCATCTTTACCACACCTAAAACATTATGGTTATAATCTAGGTCTATTATGTAATGGAGTAGGGATTTGATCAATATGTATTTCCTCATCACATTCAAACTAATTAGAATTTACATCACTATATGTCTCATACATGTCTCGAGGTCTATTATTATTTGAAAAAGAATAGTTATTTACAAAAGAAGATGAAGTGTCATCTGAAGTACAAGTAGTACTTGTACTAGCTTTAGATGAAGTCGATACCCTTTCATTTGATAAAGAAATGTTCGTTGGGCGAAAGAATGGAATAGGATGAGAAAAAAAAATTCAAAAAAAATAGTTCTATTTTTCTCGTCACTCTTTGCAATGGAATCATTTACAGCATTAACACAATAAAAAACAGCAGCATCATCACAATTCACAGAATTGAAAGACATGATAGAATCATCATGAGAACACGATGAGACAAAGTCTATTACAGATTCACTAGAAAAAAAACAGAATTTAAACTAGACTTATTATCTAAGACAAAATGTTAAGATTCAGGTGTGCTAAGACTAGTGCATCCAAGCCCGCTAGTCGGTCCATAATCGTAGTCCTCACGAACATGCTTAGGATTCACACCTTTTAAACCTGCAGACATACTGTTAGTATCTATTTTGATCAAATCATTAGAAGGATGAGGAACATGCGTAGGAGAATGGCAGTAAGTACTGGGAGGGGCATAAACCTTAGCATTTTCATAGCCTAGTCCCGTTTTAATCCTAGCCCCGAATTGAGATTTACATAGATCGTCATGTTTCATTCCCAATATTGTCCATTTAATGAGCTTTGACTGAATTTTTCTTGTTTCAAATTCAGCAAGTGCAACCCTTTCAATCAAAGTATTAATCTCAATATTTCTTTCCAAAACTCTTCGTTTTAGGTGATCATTCTCTTTCAAAACACGTTTAATTTAACAAAATATTTAGACTCGTTTATTTTAAGTTCCTCATTAATTCGTTTTAAATCTTTCTCATTATCAATTAATAAACTATTACTTTATAAACCCCAAATAACCTTATTTTACATACAGAAGAACACGTATCCTGAATTACCTCATACAGAAATCCCATCACCACCTTTTCTGATACTAAAGCCTTCTCACATTGGCACACCGGAGTACTCGACTTGCTTTCCTCAACAGTGATAGTAGCATCATCTTTTTCTTTTCCTTGCTCGGTGAGTCGACTTCCTTCCTTCCTTAATTCTTCAGATTTACCTTTTTACACCCTCTCATCCTCCTTCACCTTCATAGACTCCTCAGCTTGATTCTAAGATCTTTGAACGGATCAAAATCATCCTCACAATCCACCTTTCCCTTTCCTTTCATAATTTCAGCCACCAAAGCTTAATTGATCTCTTCTCTCGTCTCTTCAGCTTCAACACTCCAATCAAAGTTTGAAATTAAAGTTGTCTCCTTTTTATGACTCATATCCTCCATTCCCTCATTTGTAGTTAGTCATGGAACTCCTGTATTGCTAGAATCAGTGACGATTGGCAATGGACAATCACCTTTGAAATGTCCCAACTGTCGGCAATTAAAACACCTCAGCTTGGACTTATCAAATCCTAGTTTGGAGTTAGAGCTTTGACCTCCAAAATTCCTTCTCCCAATGCGCTCCATGAATCTTGGGCTCGAAGTGTCAACATTGCCATTTGCCATTGAATGTTAGTCTCTTCCAGATCATTAGAATCCACCTAATACATATCCTCCATCGTCATCCCTTTTCCTTTCAACTCCCCCGCCACTAAGGCTCCATAGCTCTGAAGAAACATACCAAAAAAAGGCATTGTCTCGTATGGAACTGAAGTTTCAACATTTGCTTTTGAATTAGCTTGATTTCTCCCAACACTACCATAACCCCTAGAAAAATCACCAGTATTCACTCCTCTTTAATGAGATGTCTGTATAGGAGAGCTTGCAGTGGAAGATAATAATGCAGCATTTTGAGTGAAGCCAGATGTAGGCATCAGGGTTTGGTTGAATTCCCTTTTTTCATGTCTAACTTGAAGGATTTAAGCTTATTGATGATGTCCATAAGCTTTTAATCAGTGAAGCCTCTTTCCTGTTTTAGCATTCTCACCTATAGGCTCCATTGAGGTGGGAGAAAGTCTACCAACCTGTTGACTTGATCACTATTGGAAAGTCTTTTACAGGATCAGTTTATGTCACTAAACACTTGGTTTTTCTCTCAAACTCACTTAAACTACACTCGGATGAATCAGAGTCTCTAAGAGTTGAAAATAATATAATAAGTAACAATGAACACGGAAAGATAATTTTCAAGGTACTTGCATATATTGCTTGTCAACTCAAAGTATTTCAAGACTCTTACAAGCATGGTTTATGAGTTACAATGAGAAACTATATGTAATACTACCTACAGCTGGATATACTTTGATACCAGCTGGAATCCTCTAACTAAAGCAAATACTATAAAGCTATAGTTTAAGGTATCTTAGATAATGTCTTATCTAAGATATGGTAGTCAGGACATGTCCCAGACTTACCTTTTGTTACCAACTAAAGTTGTTAACTTGTACTTACATAAAAAGGTGAATAGTGGAACAAAGTATGTTCAACTACATGGCCTTTTGGGATAACGCAATGCAGTATCAGAGGTCTGCAGCGGAGTGTCAGAGACCATACTTATGTCCACTGGTTCATAGCAGTGTCTTCCGAATGTTAAATGGCTTCTGAAGAAGAAGTACTTCCAAAGCCACTTATACTTCGGAAGAGGCTACTTCTTCCAAGGCTTGAGGACTTCTTCTTTCCTTTGTACTTCAGAAGTTGTCTTCAGATCTTTTCTTCTTAGACTTGATCTTCGGAAGTGAATACTTTGAATTCAGTAGTAGAGTTTGTCTTGGGAAGTTGATCTATCACTTTGTCTTTGAAAGAACTCTACTTCCTTTGGAAGTTCCACACTTGGCTTTGAAACCCTTTGTAAGTAGCACCAAAATTTGTCTAAGTGATTTGGTTTTGGTTGCACCAGCCTTCTTCTTGATCCGACACTTTTCATCGTATTTCTTTAGTGTGCTTGATACTGTCAAAAAATGATTAGTGAGATCTGTGAGACTCTCATTCTTGTATCCCACAAAGAAGTTGAATTCCTTCTCAGCTTGAACACTCTTGTCTTTCACCAACTCATCATTACCATCATAGAACTCACACAAAGTGTCGAAGAGAGACTTAGCATTCTTATGCTCTTTGAATCGATTGTAAATGTCAGGTAAGAGACAAAGAGTCAATGCTCCAAAAGCTTTCTAGTCTCCATCAATTAGCTTCAGATCCTTCTCGTTGAACGTGTATGGGTCCTTGTTTTGGGATACAACATCACCAACAGTGACACTTGGTATGTGAGGAGCAACAATGATAGATTCCTATTAATTGTGGTCAGTGTATAAAAAAAGGCTTTGAGACATCTCTTCCAATCCTCGAAATGATCCCTGTTTACGAGTCTTGGAGGTCTGTTGGGAGCTACACTTTCAAGATCGGCAAGGGTAAGGGAAGTCAACTTCGGTAAATTCACAGACAATTTCGTGGGAAGACTACTTTCAAGATCGGCAAAGGTAAGGGAAGTCAACTTCGGTAAATTAACATACTAGTTTCGATGGGGAAGAAGTAATTTTGCAGAAAATTCGGTAAATTCACAGACAATTTCATGGGAAGACTACTTTCACTTGGTTGTCGTAGTTTTGTAGTCAATTTCGGCATCAGTTTCGCTAACCAAATGCTTGAAACAGCTTAGTTTAACTGACACTTTCGCACGAAACAAGCTTGAACTTTGGTTCAATGGTACTATCGGCAGCAACTTCGCTTCTAAATCACCCACAAGCACTATTGAACTTTTGTTCAATGAAACTAGTTTTGCAGGACAGCAGAAAACAACTTCAAAGAGGATAACCCATGTACTTTCGTTGGAAGAACAGGTAGTTTCGCTGGATGAACCGATAATTTCGCTGGATGAAGCTGAAAAGCTTTATTCACACAAAATCAATCTAAAATCATAAAAAACTCAATTGATTTGAGTTCTGATGATTAACAGAGCTTCCGCAACCAAAATCCAACAAAATTCAAGAAAATTCCATATCAAATACACATGAATTTGATCTGAAATTGGTGAAAACTTGATATTCAACAAAACAACAAAAACCTCAACAAATCATTAGTACTAAGGCTCTGATACCATATTGTTGGTCCATTTGATCGATTTGCAGTACAAATGAGATGTTGAATCATTCGATATCAAATACAAACAATAGAAACAAAGTTGAAGAAGATTGAGAACAACCACAAATGAATCAAAGTAAGACAATGATGATCAATATACTAAATAATAACAAAGCACAATGATCTTTCGGTGAAATGACTGCTTACAAAGGTTACTTGTAACAATGATAAATGATTAGGGTTTTGCAAGATTACCCAACAATGGAAATGATCAAATCTGTATATAGTCGTCTTAGTTTTACAGACAGTTTCGTTGGTAGTGAAACTATGCTGCCAAAACTATAGTTTCGCCTAGCAGAAACAACAGTTTCACCGGGTGAACTAAAATAGCTGACTGTGAGCGAAACTATAGTTTCCCTCATATTTTTGTTGGACAACAAAACTAAACAAATGAGCTACATACAAAAGTAATCCAACATTAGACCTATTAGAAAGTAATAAAAACGTAAACTAAACCAAGGTGAGTCCAACCTATACTTGATCTTCATCTTGTCTTTTCTACAGCCTTCCCCTTTGACTTCAGATCCTTTGGTAGGATAGAAGTGCTGGTACTACACTTCTTTCCTGAATCAAAAGTGCCTACCACCTGGAATCCACCTGAAATGAAAACACCCTTTTGCTTTGGGTCAATCTTCAGCTAAGATTCAGCTACTTTCTTGGTGGTTTTTCTGGCTGCATTTGCTTGATTTCTTCTAGCATTTGTGGATAGGGGTTGATCATCACAAGTAGAAATGGGTTGATTTACATGTTCCCTCCCAGTGGTGGTCTACATTATTGCATCATTCTTCAACTCAAGTGAAGATGGGTCAGCAGATGGGACCTCTTGCTCTTCAGTACCACACCTTGGTTGTCTAATAGACTCATAAGAGTGTGATGGAGCAACCTCATTGGTCCCCAACCCTCCTTTGTTTTGATAACAAATTTTGGAGTGGGAGGATGATGCAATAATGGCTTGGAAGTTTTGCTTAGAATTAGCATGCTATCTTGCTTGAGCCTGAGCTATTACTAGCTTGGCTTGAGCCTCAGTTAACTTGGATATTAAATCCTTGATTTGAGTCATGTTTTAAAGAGAAAACTATTTTCTCTAACTCCTCAATTTTATGTGATAGCCAGATTCAGCCTTTCTAAAAGTAGCTTTTAAGATGTTTAAGGACTTAATATCGGATTTAATTTCCATGTTATAGTCCCGGTACATTTTAACCTTCGCAATGCAGGTTGGAGTACAGAGATGAGCATATACCTTAGAGTTGTATGTTCTAGCCATGAATGCATGTGCAGGGGTGACATCTTGGACCATAAAGCTCCAATCAACTTTTTCTGCCACAGCAGGAGTTTTAGTTGATTTTCCAGTAGCTTTGGGTGTGGAGGGATGTGAGGAGGCATGAGAAGATCCCGGGTTTGATTAGGAGCTTTGCATTCCCCAGTAAAATGACCAAACTGGTTACAATTGTAACACTTGGCCTTTGCTTTGTCAAACCCGAACTTGTTGCTTGTTGGGTCCTAAGGGAACTACCTTCCTGTTCTCTTAAAGAACTTCTTTGCCCTATAGGTTAACAAAGCTAATTTTTGGACTATGTCTATGTATTCCACCTTATTCAGGCTGAAACACTCTAGATATTCAAAGCAGAATTGAAAATCATTAGAGTGTCCACTCCCTTAGACAAAAGCACAACTGTCCTGAAAGGGACTGGGCTAAGCTTGTTGAGACCTTGGGGTCTCAGGGAATGTGATATAAGGCCCAGAAGAGCTGGATGGCTGCTTGGAGTATGGTAGGTACTACTAAGGTTCAGGGGGTCTTGAGCCTTTGGCAACCATGAGAGTGTTGCTTGAGGAAAGGCTTGAAGATCTGCTTCCTTGATGGCCATTCTTGTTTTCCATCTCTACACGGTAGCCATCAAGAATATCGTATTGCTCAATCATTGTGAATGTGTTCAGGTTTTTTGTTCTCTTGATGGAGACAAAGTAGAACGTCCACTCGTTGGGAAGTGCACTCATAAATTTCCTTGAGAGGTCTCTTAATTCAGGAGCTATTCCCATGGACTGAAGGGAAGAGATAATATCTATGTACCTGAAGTATATTTGGTGCAAGGTCTCTCCAGCAATTTGAGTAAAATTATCAAATTGTTGCTTTAGGGAATCTTTCTTTGAATCATTGGAGTTGGAGTACATCAGGTTTAAGGCATCAAACAGTCCTTTAGCAGTTGTGTAATTCTCAACCCCACTATAATGGAGTTGGGAATTGCTGTCATCAAGACTGTCATTGCCTTTTCATCAATGTCTATCCGCTTGAGGTCTTCTTTAGAGTAGTCCTCTACTACCTTTTCTATCATGACACCACCACCAGCAGGTGAAGCCACCTTTGGTTTATAGGGACTGCGGGC
This sequence comes from Flaveria trinervia, assembly GCA_025506515.1. Taxonomy (NCBI): domain Eukaryota; kingdom Viridiplantae; phylum Streptophyta; class Magnoliopsida; order Asterales; family Asteraceae; genus Flaveria; species Flaveria trinervia. The sequence continues at coordinate 34,919,701 of CM046450.1, read as the reverse complement.
AATGGATCTCCATATGCGATTGTCTTGATATCTTATAAACCCTTGTATAAGTCTGCTCTATGTTTGAAGTTCTCTGGGGTGATGATGAGTGCTTTAGTCATCGTCCCCATTTCACATTCAGATTTCTGGTTCAAGGCCATGTTTTGAGTGTAGTAAAAGAGTGAGTAAACAAGAGGTGATTAGGATGGTTAGATCACACAATCAAGAGCCTAAGAAGCTCTGATACCAATTGCAGGATCGGTTTTCATACTCAACACAAGTATTTTCTCTCAACTCACTAGCAAACACTCAAGAAGCAAAGTTTTTCTAAGAGTTGATATAATACACTACGTAACACAAGAAAAGGACAAGAAGAATAATTTCAAGATACTTGTTATATAATTTCTCAACTCAAAGTTTGCAAGACTCTTACAATCTTACTACAAGAGTTACAATGAGAAACTATATATACTACTATCTACAATCAGATATATGCCGGATATACTTGATACCAGCTGGAATCCTCTGGTTTGTGAGTTGATTATAACATCAAGAAGCAAAGTGCTTCTAAGAGTTGATTATAATATTCTAAGTAATCGAAATCATCTGTGATCACTAAACAGTATGTTGGACCAAAAGAACCAATGAGCCGGATCAGAAAAACCTTAAGTCCCACAGACATCACAACAACTGCTGAAGTCCACAACAGCTGAAGACACAAGTGCTGAAGACAAAGTCTGAAGACAAGTGCTGAAGAAAGTCTGAAGACAAGTGCTGAAGACAAAGTCTGAAGACACAAGTGCTGAAGACAAAGTCTGAAGACACAAGTGCTGAAGACAAAGTCTGAAGACAAGTGCTGAAGACAAAGTCTGAAGACACAAGTGCTGAAGATAAAGTCTGAAGACACAAGTGCTGAAGACCAAGTATCAGACGTCACAACAGCTGAAGAGGTTTTCTTCAGTAGTTGTGACGGTTTTCCTTCAGTAGTTTTATGTTTTTCTTTTCAGTAGTTTTGTAAAATGACTGAAGAGCTTGTTCTTCAGTCGTTGTAGTTTCAGTAGTTTCGTATCAGTAGTTTTATGTTTTATACTTAGCAATCTGATATGTTCTCAGTAGTTGTGAACATTTCAGTAGTTTGTTAAGTTTTAGTTATTTTTGTAATAAATCTGCCAGATGTCACTATCCCGTGATATCAGCAGTGATTGCACTCTATATAAGGAGTGTCGACCTAATAGTAATCTGTGAATGATTGAGCAAAAACATTTGATATTATTGAAACATTCCTTTTCACAGAAATATATTCTCTCGTTACAACCATATTTGTTCTTAATGCATACGGATATCAAATTCTTGCTATAATTTGTCTAATTCTTGTTCTTATTCCGCTGCGTTACACTCTAATCCATCAAACTTTGGATCACTGATCCTGTCAAATGGTATCAGAGCTGGTTCATCATTGATCGATCTAATAATTGATCATTGAAACTGCTATCCAAGATCCAAGTTTGATTGAATTAGCATTTTTGCAAGAAACGGTTATAGAGATTGAATTTTCTGTGTTTTTGGTCATTCATCCTGAGATTTATTCTTGGTTTTCATTGAGTCTGTTGTGGTCTATGTAAAATCTTTTAAAAACTTGAATTAAATTGTATTTGGACCTAAAATGACTACTCCTTCCAATGATCCTCACAATACTGGTTCCTCAACCAAGCCTCCATGCTGGTTAGGAGTGAGTATAACATATGGCAACGACGAATGCTCCATCACCTGTCTGTTAAAAGCTCAGTTGTTGGACATCAGTGGTACATGGTCCACACAAGCCTATGGTGAATAACCCGAAAACCAATCAAATGGTTCCGAAGAGGAGGGAGCAATACTCAGATGAGGATAAGAAATTGTTTGAGATTGATGCAAAAGCCCATGGAATTCTGGCCATGGCACTGCCCAATGAAATCTATTCTGGGCTAATGCATTATGAAACTGCCCATGACCTCTGGAATGCCTTGAAAGAACAATTTGGAGGAACAGATGAGGTCTTGGCAAATAATAGAGAAATCCTTGCCCAACAATATGAGACATTCTCTCATAGGAAGGGTGAGACACTGACTCAACAGTTTGAGCGGTTCTCTTGTTTGATCTCTGAATTAAAAATGGTCAAACATGAGTACACAAATAGCCAGATGAATAACAGATTTCTCAGATCACTGCCTGAGAGATGGGACACATATACTATTGTCCTACGCTCCAGTGCAAATTTGGACAAACTATCTCTCACCCAACTCCATGGGAAATTGCTCACATTTGAGAGAGAGATAGAACAGAAACGAAAACTGTCATCATCTGGAAAGCTCACTGATGATTTTGTACCAGGAAACACTGCCTTGGTAAGTCATGAGTCAAAGTATGCAGGATCAGAATGCCACTATGATGAGCATATTGATTTCACCTCAAACAATTCTAATCATGCCTTTGTGAGTGTTGATTGTCATTCTGGTAATAATAGTGACAATCTATGCTTTATCATGAATGATTTGAAGGGCATTGCTGATGATGATTTAGAAGAGATGGATATTTTGCCAATGGCCTTGATCAATATCAGATCTCAGAAATTCTACAAGAGAACTGGCAGGAAATTTCCTGGACTCTCTGACAAAACCAAAGTCGGTTTTGACAAGAGCAAGTTGAAGTGTCACAAATGCCACAGGCTTGGATACTTTGCAAGAGAGTGTAGATCAACTGGATCTAACACTTCTACACCCTTTTTGACTTTTCCAAATAACAATTCACAATCCAAAGGGCAACATTCTGCTAGTTCTAGTCATTCATCACACCCTCAATCTCCTGCATATTTTGTTCCTCAGGGTCAAATGCCATATCCTTATCCCTGCTATTATATGCCACAGTCAAATGAAGTTCAAGCTCCAATAGTACCACAATCTCATGCACTACAGAACCTAAACCATCTCCACTCAATCACAACCTCATCACAGCTTCTTCACACCTGGAGTCGTTGACTGGAGTAGCTTACCTGATAACTTGTCTGGTCACACTGAGCAATACTATGCTGGTGCTAATCAACATGGTGGTGAACACCCTTTTGGAAATCTTGCTCTCATGGCCTGGAGTCTACTGAGGGTTCCTGTTCAAATGCATCATCTTCACAGGTAACTCAGGTATCTTCAGAGGCTAAAGCCAAGTTATGTTCTGAATCATGCATAGCTGCCTTTGTCTCTATTAGAGAGGCAAATGTAGCATTAATAAATCAAAAACTTGAGTTTGAGAAAACCATTTTCAAAAGAAAAGCTGAGTATGAGTCTGCTCTTAACAGTAAAAGTGATGAGATTTATAAGCTTAAATGCCAATTAAATGATGAAATGGCCAAGCTAGAGATTATTCTGGAAGACCACAGGAGTCTCAAAGAAAAACTTGCAGTGACCCAAGTTGAGTGTGAACGCTGGGTCTCATCATGCAAGGGATTTGAAATGCTTCTTAGCAAGCAAACTGCTTCAAATGTGAAGTTTGGCATTGTTACAACCATACTGCTCCACCACAGACTTTACTCCTAACTCCATAGTTAAGTCTGAAAGTGAAAGCAATCTCCAAACCACATTATCATGTGAGTCATTCTCCAATGATAATCTAAGATCAGAGAATGAAACCAGTGTTAAGATCTCAACAAAAAAATTGACTGATGGTCTAACTACTGAGACTCATATGAAGCTGAGTACTTCAGATGTTGTTCCTCAATGTACCCCAAGTACTGAAAGAGACCCAACATCTGAAAAGCATTTCAAATCAGTTGAAATACAAGGACTAACAACTGTTGAGGAATCCATCAAACAGTCTATTAGGATGGATGGAAACAGTTGAATTACCAGTCTTCAGCTGTTACAAATCCTTTAGTACCTAGTACTCATAGGAGGAAGTACTGAAGATCACACCTTCAGTAGTTTCCACTTCAGCAGTAAAAATGTCCAAGATGAAGAATAAACCATGTGAAATTTATGGTAAATTCAATCATCTATCTGATGAATGTTGGTACAAAAGGGTTTAAAGCTCTAAAGGGATGAGCTCATTAAACTAGAAATAAATAAAATGAAACTGAGTTTGAGACCAAGTTTGTACCACAATCATCTCAACCTGATAACCCAAGGCCTTACCTAAATCCACTAAGAAGGATACGGTTTATCAGAAGACAGCTGATATGTTTCTCATGATAAACATAAGACTAAGTCTGTGAAATCTAAGAAGGAGGAAATGGTGGGTCACAGGAACTCATCAAAAACAAGCTCTGGAGTGTCAAATGAACTGAAAGCTCGAGCTTCAAATCAGACACAGCTTGTTATGATGGTTCAGCATCTGTTGGGGAGAGTTAACCAACTTGAAGCCACTGTGACCAAACCACTGGAGAGGAATTCCAGGTCCAAATCTATTTCAGCACCATCTCCATCTTCATCAGCTGTTAATCATGAGAAACCAGCTATGGTTAAATTTGTTGATAAAGTCAGACCCAAAACCAAAAAGGTTTGGGTCTCCAAAGCTAACTAGTTTCTTATGATTGTGCAGGGTCTTCTTCAGCATGCCAAAGAAGCATCTGGTATGTTGACAGTGGAGGATCCATGCATATGACTGGGAGCAGCTCTCTTCTTCATGATTACTCTCAAGGAAAGAAGGGATTTGTCTCATTTGAAAATGATGCTAAAGGTTACATCATTGGAAAGGGATTTGTGTCTAATGGAGATATTAGATTTGATGATGTCAACCATGTGGAGAATCTCAAATACAATCTGTTGAGTGTCAGTCATTTGTGACAAAGGACATGTTGCTCTTTTCACAAGCCAGAACTGTAGGATTCTGTCTTCCAAGGTTCTGAGCCTGATTGACAAAGTACTGGATGATAATACTCTCCTGAAGGCCAACAGGATATGAAGAGTATATGCCTTGGATCTGTCAAAGAAAATTGAGTTAAGAGGCCATCCATGCTTGTTCTCCAAGGCCTCTCTCCAAGAATCTAAACTGTGGCATAGAAGGCTGGGTCATGTTAATCTCAAAAACATGAATCAGCTGATCCACAAGAGTTTAGTGAGAGGTCTTCCAATAAAGGAGTTCAATTGTGATGAAATCTGCACTGCATGCTTAAAAGGGAAACAACATAAAGTTTCATTCCCAACCATAGAAGAATCCAAGTCTAATGCCTGCTTACTACTGCACATGGATCTTTTTGGTCCTGTGAAGGTAATGAGTATGGCAAAGAAGAAATACTGTCTGGTAATTGTGGATGATTACTCTAGATATGTATGGACCTTCTTCTTGCATTCAAAGGATGAGGCTGCTCAGTCCATTATGATCTTTGTGTTACATGTTGAGAAGCAGTATTCCCTACCAGTTAAGTGTGTGAGGAGTGACAATGGTACTGAATTCAGAAACCACACTCTTGATGAGTTTTACTTGTCAAAGGGAATCAAGAGGCAGTATAGCATCCCAAGGACTCCAGAGCAAAATGGAGTAGTGGAGAGAAAGAACAGGACCCTCATTGAAGCTGCAAGGTCCATGTTGGCTGATTCTGGTCTGCCACTAACCTTTTGGGCTGAAGCTGTCAATACAGCTTGCTATGTATAGAATAGTTCTAGTAAATCAAAGGTTGATGAAGACTCCATATGAAGTTCTTCATATTTGGCCCCTTTGATTTCATTCTTTAGAGCATTTGGGTGTCCCTGTTACATTCTCCACAAGGATCAACTCCAAAAGTTTGATTCTAAGGTGGACGCAGGGTATTTTGTTGGGTATTCATCCACTTGCAAGGCTTACAGAGTATTCACTGTCGGACAAAGATAGTTGAAGAAACCTTGCATGTGAAGTTCAATGAATCCCCTAAGGATACATTCCACAAAACCCTGTGGAGTTGTTTGATCTGGACATTCTGCAATATGTTCCTTATCAACCGCCTGCTATTGCAGATCATATGAATCCATCATCTTCTGTAGCTAGTCATCCATCTGGTGTTACTGATGATGATGGATATCAGTAATCACCTTTTCAAGTTTAGTGATCAACTGCCTGATTCAGCTAGACCTGATGTTCCTGTAGCTCCAGTAGCACAATCCACAACAAATGCTGATGAGATTTCTACAACTTCAACTTCCTTTGAATTACCATCTACTGATTGGTTTCAAGGAAATGCTTCACCATTACCATCTGTTGCTGCTGAGCCTGCTACAAACACTTGCACAGATCCTATTGTGTACCAAGATCTGAAGAATCACCCTATGTCTCAAATCATTGGTGATATCAATGCTGGCGTTTTAACAAGAAGTCAATTGTCAAATTTCTACTTCTATGCTCTCTTCATTAGTCAGCAAGAGCCAAAGAACTATCACATTGCTTTAAGGGACAATGGATGGGTTGAAGCCATGCAGCTTGAGCTTCTTCAGTTCAAGAAACAGCAAGTGTGGGAACTGGTTCCTCTACCTCCAGGTAAGTGTGCAATAGGCACTAAATGGGTGTTTAGGAACAAAACTGATGAAAATGGGCTTATTGTTAAGAACAAGGCCAGACTGGTTGTACAGGGGTTTTCACAAGAGGAAGGTATTGGTTATAATGAAACCTTTGCCCCTGTAGCCAGACTGGAAGCAATTCGATTGTTTTTAGCTTATGCTGCTTATCACAACCTTAAAGTTTTTCAAATGGATGTCAAAAGTGCATTTTTGTATGGGAAAATTAAGATGAGGTTTATGTATGTCAACCACCAGGTTTTGAGGACAATAAACATCCTAATTGGGTGTATAAGCTTGATAAGGCTCTCTATGGGTTGAAACAAGCTCCTAGAGCCTGGTATGAGACATTATCAAACTTTCTTCTGGAAAATAATTTCACTAGAGGCTCCATAGATAAAACTTTATTCATTAAGAAAGCTGGGCAGCATACCTACTTGTTCAAATTCATGTAGATGATATTATTTTTGCATCCTCTGATCCACAGTTGTGTGATGCCTTTACAAAGTTGATGCAACAGAAGTTTGAAATGAGTGCCATGGGAGAATTACAGTTCTTTCTGGGTTTGCAAATCAAACAAAAGGCTGATGTAATTTTCATTCATCAGTCCAAATACACAAAAGAGCTTTTGGAAAAGTTTGATTTACAAAAGTGTAAGCCATGTTCTACTCCCATGTGGAACACCACACAACTGGATACAGATCAGAAAGGTAAAGTGGTTGATGAAACACTTTACAGATGTATGATTGGGTCCTTGATGTACTTAACAGCTTCTAGACCAGATATTATGTTTGCTACATGTGTTTGTGCTAGATTTCAGGCTGCACCTAAGGAGTCTCATTTGATTGCAGTCAAGAGGATCTTTAGATATCTGCAAGGCACTCCATCTCTAGGTTTATGGTATTCTACTAGACATTCTGGTAAATTAGTTGCTTTTTCTGACAGTGACTATGTAGGGTGTAAGTTGACAAGAAAGTCCACTTCTGGAGGATGCCAATTCTTAGGCAACTGCTTGATTTCTTGGCAGAGTAAGAAGCAGACCTCAGTTGCTACATCAACTGCTGAAGCAGAGTACATTGCTGCTGCAAGCTGTACATCTCAGGTACTCTGGCTTCAAAACCAATTATTGGATTATGGCATAACAGAGACTAAGACCCCATTGTTAATGGACAGCTCTTCAGCTCTTTGTATTTTCAAGAATCCTGTCCAGCACTCTAGGACTAAACATATTGACATCAGACACCATTTTATTAGAGATTGTTTTGAAAAAGGTCTGATTGATCCAAAATTTGTTCCTAGTGCTGATGAGCTTGCAGACATTTTCACTAAGCCCTTGGACAGCATAACTTTCCAAAACCTAGTGTTAAGGCTTGGTATGCTGCAGCTAGAATAAGTGACAACTACTGATGATCTCAGCTCACAAGTACTGATGATCATTAGTTTATTATTGTCATATATATAAGTACTGAAGTTATTTTCCCTCTGGAAGTTTTCTTTAAACTACTAGAGCTTAACTTCTCAGTACTCAGTACTTTATTTGATAAAACAATTGATGTAGTTACAACAGCTGATGTAGCTACAACTACTGTTGTCAGAAATACAAATACGTACCGATGTCCTATGAAACATCTGAAAACAGATGAAAACGTCTGATGAGTACGTGTTGAGGACAGTATGAAACAGCTGAAAAGCAATGAATTGACGACAACTACTGATGAGCCTTTTTCTCTTCAGTAGTTTCCCAACTGTTGTTTCTTTCTAAACAATTAAAGCAAAACCATGTCTTCAGTAGTTTCACAACTACTGATGACTAACACCAAGTCTTCAGTTGTTTACAACAACTGATGGTAAAACCAAAGTCTTCAGTAGTTTCCCACTACTGATGACTAATACCAAGTCCTCAGTTGTTTCACCACCTGAAGTCAAAACTGTCTTCAGTAGTTTTATAACTACTGATGACTAAATCAGAGACTTCAGTTGTTTCAACGTCTGACGGTTAAAACCAAGTCATCAGTTGTTTTATAACAACTGCTGATCACACCAATACGGTCAGTCATTCCAACCTCTGAAAGTTAATACCACATCATCAGTAGTTTCAACAACTGATGACTAACACCAAAACCTTCAGTCGTTTTCTAACCCTACCCTTTAAATACCTTATCCCACCTTCAGAGTTTTTCCTCTCTTCTCTTCTCAAACCTAACGTTCAAAAACTTTGTAACCTCTCTTCATCAATGGCGACCATGCAACTAAAACCACGACACAACTGTGTCGCACATCTCACAAAATCGCCATACTGGACCAAGTTTCACAACGCCATTGATTTAATGGTTCAGTCACCTTACAAAACGGCTTTTCTGTTAAATTCCACCATATATGCCGAATTTCTTAACCAATTCTGGACAAATCTCACTCTTGTCTCTGAGGAGAATGACACAGAGTCTCTTCAATCGTTTGTCCATCGTCGAAAAGTGGTCATTACTCCAGACACTCTTCGCCAAACCCTCAATCTGGATGATGCCACTTTCCCAACTGGTTATCCAAAGGGCACAATAGATCAATCATTTGCCCAGCATGGATACCAGGGTAACCTGAGTGCATCTACCATATTGAAGAAACATTTCCAGGTTGCCGAACGTCTCATCTTTCACATGGTAAATGTCTGCCTTGCCCCCAAGACTTCATCATGGGATCAAATGTCCACAAGGTGGCAACAGGTAATGTACTCCATCCTTGAGCAACAACCTTTAAATTTTTCTGAAATACTATTTTTAGAGCTCAAGGATATGGCCCAAAAACACTTGCTAACCGTTGGATATTATATCCTCGGTTCATAATGGCCATAATTGAAAACCAGCTTCAAGCTGAGGGACTTGTTGGCCTGGGAGTCCCTGCTACGGCTGTATTTCCTGAAGTATACTCCCGGCACAACTCTGACCAATCACTAAAAATGGCTGCCAAGCTGCGCAAACCCACGCAGCTGGAACCCACAGCCACCACCTCCAAATCCAAAGTCCCCACCAAACCCACTAAAAAGAAGTCAAAAAAGGCTACTCAGGGAAATGAGTCCCCTGAGGATACCCCTGCAACACAAACGCAGGCTATATCCACTGGTTATAACCCCCTAGTGGATACAAGGACTTCACCAGCCACAGCCGCTCAGGATTCCTCTCAAAAAGAGCCTGCAGCAACCAAGAAGGGGTACCCACTAATCTGGGATCTTCCTCATTTGAGGAGATTGCCATTGAAGAGCACTATTCTCCCCAGGTGCATACTGCTTTTACCCCATCTCCCACTGCAACCGCCCCACAAAGTCCTACTCTCATTGTTGCAAACATGCTCACTCAGCTGCATGCCTCTTCTCCTCCCCAACAAACACCAACAAAGAGGAAAACCCCAGCAATTGAGGAAGAGGATCAACATGCTTCTGACAACCCACAACACCAGGGTTTAACTGTTCTATCTCCTGGTGTGGATATGCAGATACGAACATCTGGTGAGGCTGCCACCTCCTCTGAATCAGCACATGATCAGACTGAGGCTCGTAACATAGCTAAGACCTCACCAGAGGCAACAGCTGATGAAGGACATCGTCCTGAGGCTGGAAGTCTCCAGTTCCAAGAAAAAGGGGCACATGCTAAAACTGGTCTACACCCAGTGTATGTACATCCTGCTACAAGCAGAAGGTCAGGTGATTCAGCATCTGCTGAAGATGACCTGGGCTTCTTTTATGATGTTCTGGCCCAGAACACAATTCTTGAGGAAGAAGTCAGTAGACTACAAAGACTACTTGACCAATTCTCTCAAAAAGCAAGTCCATCTGCCACCAATATAAACCCACAGATGGCACCTTCACCTGAAGGTCTCCCACACACTCAGCCACTAAAAACTTCCGAGCCACCAGCTTCTATTTCTGGCACTGCTTCTCAGGGACAGAACCCCTCTGGGATCCTTGCCGCTTGCCCTAGGTACTGGAGTCAGCTTCGTGCACAACGTTCGAGGTCTATGAAAGACCTCAGGCCCAATTACCCGCTTCGTGCACAATGTTCGGGGTATAGCATATGGCATTGATCTGGAATGAAAGAGAAAAGATAAATGGTGAATGTACTTGCCCTAGGTACTAGATTCAGCTTCGTGCACAATGTTCGAGGTCGCATAATGTTCGAGGTCTATGAAAGACCTCAGGTCCAGTTACCAGCTTCGTGCACAATGTTTGGGGTAATGTACATGTCACTGGAAGTAATGAATGAACGAATGAACGTAAGAACGTATGAACGAATGGGTTAATGAATGAACGAATGACGAAGATAATAATAATATGATCTGTGTATATGTATGATGTATGATCGCATGAAAGTAAAGAGAGGTTAAATGAAAGTAAAGTATTGTTTTATTATAAAACTAGAACTCACTCAGCAACGCTGACTTTTATGCATTTTCCAGTTGGCAGGTGAGCATTGCTAAGGATGGCATGGGGCAGCTACTTGGCATTTTTGGATGGCATCCATTTGTATAGCAATGTTGCTTTTGTGATGTAATGCAAATCATGACATATTGTAACAGTTAACTACATTGTATCATTTTGCAAAAGCTGTCATTAATATATCAAATGGTTATAAACTATTCCGCTGCGATGTTTTCCATAGATGTAAATGTATATTTTATGTTTTATGTGTGATGATTTACCATCTGTAAGCGTCCCGCGAACAGGGCCTTACAAGTTGGTATCAAAGCCAAAATTTAAGTGAAATGGGTAAATTTTCAAAATAAACCTTAACTTAAACTGAGAATGGGACGGAAAGGAATGGGATGCCAATCTGAGTAGCTGCGTGCCATCAGGTATTTTCGTGAGTTAACCAGTATTGCGTGCGTATGTTATGTGGTTATGTGTTGCGGTTAGAATTAGATACCGATGTAGTCAGGATAAGTGATGCTTGGGGTATGAAGAGTAAAGTAAGTGGCTAATCACAACTGGCTACTATAATTAGGGACTTACTATACTTGACATAAACAGAGCTGTTTCCTTGAATGATCATGTTGGTGTTGAATCTTTCAGCGTGTGCGTGTGAGGATGGCCGGTGGTAGATCAACTAAAGCTTCGCGTGGTGGTGGACGTGGTGTTGAACCACGGGATACGAGAGGAAGGCCTAGGGCCGAAAAGGTGGTTTATGAAGAACCAAAAACCCCTCATCCGGAGGGTGGAGATGAGAGTGCTAACCTAAGAGCCTCAGTGAAGGAGGCGGTTGTGGAGGAAGTGCATCAAATCATGCAGACGATCCAACCGTCTGTGGTGACTGAAGTGATAAAGGCAGTTAGAGAGGGGGAGATAAGGGAAAGGAGTAGACCTACGGGCGAAAGAAGACAGCCCGAGACTGAGACGGTTCCGTCTGATGACGAAGACGAAGAGGGAGAAGAAGAGCCTGTGCAGGAGGCACTACGAGGCTGTAACTACGAGGTGTTTATGAGACGCAAGTCCCCTACTTTTGATGGAAATGGCACTACTGCTGCTGCTCACCGGTGGGTGAGGGAAATGGAGGTTGTACTTGATATCAACGAGTGCCAAGAGGACCAGCAAGTGAAGCTTTCTACTCACTCTTTTGTGGACTCAGCTCTATGTTGGTGGGACAATATTGTCCAAGTAGAGGGCAGCAGGGCCATTGGGAGAATGAGATGGTTTGAACTGAAAAAGTTGGTGATTGATGAGTTTTGTCCTCATCGGGAAATGGACAAGGTCGAGAGGGAATTCTTGCAACTGGAGGCTGGAACCATGACACACCAACAGTACATCACAAAGTTCAACGAGATGGCACGTCTGGTGCCGGATCAGGTGACACCTCTATCTCAAAAGATCAAGAGGTATATTCAGGGTTTGCCAGTGGATATTCGCAGGCACATGATCGCTGCCCGGCCGAGCACGTTTAGGTCGGCGGTGGATTTGGCAGGGAGGCTGTAAGATGAGAGAACGGTGGTGGTGACCGAAGGTGGCAAGAAGAGCGGTGGTCATCGAAACTGGCATGGCAAAAGGTTTGGTCGGGGTGGTGCTCGACGGTTAATAAGAAGGCACAAGTGGATGACCGCCATGTGGTCACATCAAGTGCGGGGTCGAAAAAGTGTGGCAAGTGTGGGAAGGAGCACGGTGGCGAGTGTAGATGGGGGTTGAGTGTTTGTTTCAAGTGTGGGAAGCCTGGTCATATGGCTAGAGACTATGGATGTATGAATTGTTTTAACTACGGGGAAAGTGGCCATATGAGTAGAGATTGTAAGAAGCCAAAAGCTGAGGGTTCTGGGATGAAGAAAACTGGAGGTGAAGGACCAAGGGCGAGTGCCAGGGCATTCACGATGAGATAGGAGGAAGCTAGGACGGACCCTGATGTCGTGTCCGGTACGTTTATGGTGTATCAAACTTTAGCTTCTGTGTTATTTGATTCGGGTGACGGTAAAAGTTTTATTTCTGCTGCTTTCTGTGCTAAGCTACCGACGTGTTGATGCGCCCTTCGATGTAGAAACTGCTATAGGTAAGTCTACCAATATCTCTGAGATGATAGAGAACTGTGATGTGGAGATAGAAGGCCATAAGTTTACTGTTAGTCCGTTTGTGATGACCTTAGGTGGTTTTGATTTAGTTCTTGGGATGGATTGCTTAGCGGACTCTGAGGCGAACATTGTGTGTTGCAAGAAGATGATTTGTTTGACAGCGCCTGACGGGAGTTTGGTAACTGTTTATGGGGATCGGGTTACTACGATCCCGAAGGTAATCTCAATGGAGGTGACAGGAAAGTGTATGAGGCGTGGATGTAGCGCCTACTTGGCTTATGTACAGGATGTGGACACGCCCACGCCACAACTGTCCGATGTACCGGTTGTGTGTGATTTTCCGGACATGTTCCCAGAAGACTTACCAGGAGTGCCACCTGACAGGGAGATTGAGTTTCAGATTGATTTGATACCAGGTGCCCAACCTGTTGCCAAGGCACCGTATCGGTTGGCTCCGACGGAGATGAAAGAATTGAAGGAACAGTTGCAAGAGCTGCTGGATAAGGGGTTCATCAGACCAAGTATCTCTCCTTGGGGTGCTCCGGTCCTGTTCGTGAAAAAGAAAGACAGTAGCATGAGGATGTGCATTGACGACCGTGAGTGGAACAACTTGACGGTGAAGAACCGATACCCCTTACCGAGAATCGATGATTTGTTTGATCAACTTCAAGGTGCCAGTTGGTTTTCAAGGATAGACCTTCGATCTGGCTATCATCAACTGAAGGTGAAGGAGCAAGATATCCCTAAAACAGGTTTCTGCACGCGTTATGGTCACTACAAGTTCCTTGTAATGTCTTTTGGTTTGACCAACGCGCCAGCTACTTTTATGGATTTGATGATCGAGTGTGCCGGCCGATGTTGGATAAATCAGTGATTGTGTTTATTGATGATATCCTGATTTATTCGATGAGCGAGATTGAGCATGCCAGTCATATTCGGGAGGTTTTGGAGACATTGAGGAGGGAGAAGTTGTATGCAAAATTCTCCAAGTACGCGTTCTGGTTGCGTGAGGTTCAGTTCTTGGGTCATGTGGTAAATCCCGACGGGATTATGGTGGACCCGGTTAAGGTGAAGGTGGTGATGCAATGGAAGTCTCCTAAGACGCTATCCGAGATTCATAGCTTATTGGGTTTGGCGGGCTACTATAGGAGGTTTAACCAAGACTTCTCAAAGGTTGCTTCTCCACTAACTAAGTTGACCCGGAAGGATGTGAAGTTCGTATGGGATCAAGGTCAAGAGAAGGCGTTCGAAGAATTGAAGGCAAGATTGACTCAAGCTCCTATTCTGTCATTACCCGATAGGAGTGAAGATCTGGTGGTTTATTCTGATGCTTCTTACTCGGGGTTGGGGTGTGTACTAATGTAGAGAGGAGAGGTTACAGCTTATGCATCCCGACAATTGAAGGTTCATGAGGTCAACTACCCTACTCATGACTTAGAGCTGGCAGCCGTGGTCTTTGCACTAAAGATTTAGAGGCACTATCTGTACGGGATGAAGTGCACCATTTTCACTGACCACAAGAGCTTGAAGTACTTTTTTGAGCAGAAGGACTTGACATGAGACAAAGAAGATGGTTGGAGCTCATAAAAGACTATGATTGCGAGATCCACTACCATCCGGGCAAAGCCAACGTGGTAGCTGATGTCCTTAGCCGAAAGGACGATTCGGGTGAAAGCTTATCAGCTGACCATGACCTCTGACGTGATGAAGCGAGTCAAAGAGTTTCAAGATGAGGCACTGAAAGAAGATCATCTTAACTCTGAGAGAATGAGAGGTCTGGTCGCAAAATTAGGTCAAAACACGCTTGGTGTTAGAACTCGATTTGGGAGAACGTGGGTTCCTCGTTTTGGGAATCTACAGGTGAAGATTTTAGATGAAGCTCACAAGACGCTCCATTCATCCAGGTGCCACGAACATGAAGAAAGATTATTGGTGGCCGGGTATGAAGCATGATGTGGTGGAGTATGTGAGTAAGTGCCTTACTTGTTTATAGGTGTAGGCCGAGCATCAAAAGCTGTATGGGAAGATCCAACCTTTGGATATACCGGAATGGAAGTGGGAGCACATCACCATGGATTTTATTACGAAGCTGCCACGTACTCCGAAAGGGTACGATGCCATATGGGTGATTGTGGACCGTCTGACGAACAGTGCTCACTTCCTACCTATTCGCGAGACATATTCATCCGAGAGGTTGGCAGATCTATTCATCAGGGAAATTGTGACTCGTCATGGTGTGCCGGTGTCTATTGTGTCTGATCATGACACTCGGTTTACATCTAAATTTTGAAAGAAATTCCACGACGCCATGGGGACGAGGTTACATATTAGCACGACTTATCATCCCCAAACTGATGATCAGTCAGAAAGGACCATTCAGACATTGGAAGAAATGCTTCGGGCATGTGTGATTGATTTTGGGGGAAGTTGGGATGACCACTTACCGTTAGCCGAATTCTCATGCAACAACAGCTATCATGCCAGCATTGGTATGCCACCATATGAGATTCTATATGGTAGGAGATGCAAAACACCCGTTTTTTGGGGTGATGTTGGTCAGAAGGAATTGGGGAGCGTCGAGGTAATCGAGGCTACGACCGAGAATCTCAAGAGCTGCAAAGGTGAGTTCTAGGACCCCTCTTTTACCTGTTTTAACCGATTTTGGGGCTAGAAATGCATGAATGTATGTTTTCATTTAACTGGGTTTCGGACCCGTGTGTTTGAATGTGTGTATGATGATGTGATGATATGATGTGTGATCATGTTCATGCTTGATGATGTATGATGATGTTTCTAAGACTTAGGATGTATGATTTAAGCTTAGAACACGATGAACGGTGAGTTGAAATTGAAATATGATGTTTAAAGCTCATATGTTAAGTTTTAGAATCTGCATAAGTGCTGAAAAGTCAATGTGGATGAAGTAAGTCAATGCGGATAAGCATTGACTAAGGATGACAAATGCGTATGAAGGTTAATGCAGATGGAAGTCAATGCGGATGAATATTGACTAAGTAAGCGTAAATGCAGATGAGTAATGGGAAGATGCGGATGAACAGTTGATGCGGATGAGTATTAACTACAAAGTAAGTAAATGGGAATAAACAGTTACTGCGGATGAGGTCAATACGGATGAGCATTGACCAAGTATATGAAATGCGAATGAGTAAGGCAAATGCGGATGACAAATGCAGATGAAGTCAATGCAGATGAACATTGACTAAGTATATGAAATGCGGATGAGTAAGGCCAATGCGGATGAACAAATGCAGATGAAGTAAGACCAATGTAGATAAACTATAGTAATTGCGGATGAACTATAGGAAATGCGGATGAACACTTAGACTTTTTCTGACTTCTGAGAAATAGACGAGTGTAGGCTTTGACTTAAGATGTTCCCGGGGATTCATGTAGATTGACTTTTGAGGTCATAGATGGTATGATGGGCATGTATGATGTGTGATTGATGCATATGCATAATGATGATGTATGATGTTGTATGATTATACATGATTTATGTTATGAATGTATGATGATGCCCTGTATGATGATGATGACTGAATGTTATGTTCCTTATTATGACGTATGTTTATCTTTCCGTGGCTTTACATGTTATGTTAATGAATGAACCGAAAGTATTATGTAACGTAAAGTGAAAGACGATGAAAGAGAAACATGATGAACGAATGCATGCGTTAATGAACAAATGCATGTAAGAAGGGTTGCAAGCAAATGTATGGAGGTGCACACCCATTAAAGGGTTAGCTCAACGGTGTGCAGGTTAGCTACCCCAAAGGATGCACATTGGGGTCCGATCTTTGTGATTGTCCATATGAATGGGATCCTTGCCGCTTGCCCTAGGTACTGGAGTTAGCTTCGTGCACAATGTTCGAGGTCTATGAAAGACCTCAGGCCTACTTACCCGCTTCGTGCATAATGTTCGGGGTATAACATGTGGCATTGATCTGGAATGAAAGAGAAAAGATAAATGGTGAATGTACTTGTCCTGGGTACTGGAGTCAGCTTCATGCACAATGTTGGAGGTCTATGAAAGGCCTCAGGCCCAGTTACCTGCTTCGTGCATAATGTTTTGGGTATTGTACATGTCACTGGAAGTAATGAATGAACGAATGAAAGCAAGAACGTATGAACGAATGGAAGTTAATGAATGAATGAATGACGAAGATAATAATGATATTATCTGTGTGTACGTATGATGTATGATCACATGAAAGTAAAGAAAGTTTTAAATGAAAGTAAAGTATTGTTTTATTATAAAAATAGAACTCACTCAGCAACGCTGACTTTTATGCATTTTCCTGTTGGCAGGTGAGCATTGCTGAGGATGGCACGGGGCAACTACTTGGTATTTTTGGATGGCATCCATTTGTATAGCAATGATGTTTTTGGGATGTAATGCAAATCATGACACATTGTAACAGTTAACTACATTGTATCATTTTGCAAAAGCTATCATTAATATATGAAATGGTTTTAAACTAGTCCGCTGCGATGTTTTTCATATATGTAAATGTATTTTTATGTTTTATGTGCGATGATTTACCAGTTGTAAGCGTCCCGGGAACAGGGCCTTACGTTCTCCCTCATCGACATTTTTACTGTCAAAGATTCCTCATTAGGTTCAGTTAAATCCCTCATGTTTTATAACGGAAAAGTGTACGCATCTCATATGGATGATAATATCAGAATCTGTAAACTAACGGAACAGAAATGGCATAAACACGCCGGAACCCTACCGACGGTGGAAGATTAATGAATTGGGTGAATTGATAGTTTTTCCCCTCCTGTGAGGAGCACGTGGGGGAGATTTAACGGTTTTTAATGAAAAATTGGATGAACGTACGTAAAGTGTTAGCATTCGTAAACTCAGGTATGCAAACTATTAAGTTGGGGCTGATCCTGTTAAAACCTCTAAAACACAGGTATGAAAATTGCAATTTACTCTTAAAATATTAATTAATTAGGTGAATTGATAGTTTTGTCTCTCACATGGGGAGCACGTGGGGAGATTTAACGATTGTTTAATGGAAATTGATCAAAGGTATGTAAATTGTTAGTATTCATAAACTCAGGTATGCAAACTGTAAAGCTGGGGCTGATCCTGTTAACATCCCAAAACACATGTATGAAAATTACAATTTACTCTTTCAATAATTAACTGTGGAATTACATTGTATCAGTATTAGGAAATGGATAAAAAATAAAAGTTGGTACCACATTATCAACATTATGAAGCATTTGAAGGATGACCTATTGAAACATTATTAATAATGCTCTTTTGCCTAATCTTAACATTTTTGCTTTTACAATACATTTGAATTATTTTTTCATCATCGGACTTTTACTAAATTTGAGTTATTACTGCTGATTTAGAGTTATGGTTTGTTAGTTATATACACACTTAGCATAATATCATTGTATTATGTTTCTGTTAATCTTAATGTGCAAAGTACTTCATTGCATATCTTTTGATCAACAATTTTAATGTATATAGTTTCCTTTATCTAATTTGCATTCATAATATGCATATCATCCATTTTTTTGCAGCCACTCCCATTAAAACATGCATGCCAGATTAGTTCACTTTCAGGTTGTGTTGGTTTTTAAATAATTAACTGTGGAATTACATTGTATCAGCATTAGGAAATGGTTAAAAATTAAATGTTGGTACTAGGGATCATATGGAATTAGAACACAGTATCAGCATTATAAAGCAGGTTAACCTTTGACCTTATTTTTTGGCATCTGTTCTTGTGTGTCATCTCCAACAGAAACATCGTCGACAATTGGATTTGACTTGTACTCATCTACCTAACTGGTGTAACTTGTTGTGCTCTTAGCTATCACAAGCGATTCAAGCTGCAAAATGGGTAGATGACATTTTGTTGCAAGATGAGACGGGCTAAAACAAACGGTAATATTCTAACTAGAACATTAATTTTACAAAGAAGTTTTAGGTACTCATAACATATTTCTTTAATATTCACAAACTTATATATTACATGCTTATTAACAGTACCCATTAATTTCATAAAACTTGGAAATATTTTAATTCCAATGGCTTTGTTTTTCATATGTTTTCAAACTAATCTTCTTTTGTATATTTTTTACAGATTTAAAATTTTAGGTAGTTTTTTTAAATCTTTATAAAATTTGTTTTTTAAGTTAGAAACGTAACCAATAATGTAGGTTTTACATTTAAAACCCACAAGATATATTTTTCATTATGGGACTTATGCAAAATATATGTTAGAGCATGGTCAAAACAAACGAGTTGATTCTTTCACTGTTATGATACTATAGTTTGGTAAGATTATGTATCATGGTCTTTTTGATTATGTTTACAATTCCTTCAATGTTTCGAGGCTCTTCATCGAAAGTTGATGAAATACTCTCCTTTAAAAACAAATTTCAATACATTACTAACAAATAATAAATTTAATTCATATTAACAACTTTTATTTACAATATTCACTTATATATATATATATATATATATATATATATATATATATATATATATATATAATATTAATATGATAAGGTTCATTTGTTAACCTTTTTTATTACGATAACATGTTAATCCTAATATAGCAAACACTTACACATAATTATGTAGTGTAACTAACTTTTACACCGTATTACGCCACTAAGATAACGATTTTCCATCTATTATCAAAATTTCCCTCCACTTAAAATACCTTCGCCCTTTTTTATGTGAAAACCAAAGAAAACTGTAACATCTCGTATTTTTGTAAGTTCTTGTAAGGGCCATTTATGCCATTTATAAAACTTTGAGGGCTTGTTATGCTTGTTGTGTAAATCGGAGGTTAGTAAATTAATTTGCCAAACATTACTATAATAATAATAATAATAATAATAATAATAATAATAATAATAATAATAATAATAATAATAAGTTATAAAATGTTTAAACTTAAAATTAATTTAAGTTTATGGGGGGTTGTTTTGTTAACTTTAAAACTTTAAAAGAAAGTTTGTATGCATAAAACAACAAAAATTAAAACCTAAGAGACTAAATTGTAATTAATCAAAACCCAAACCCCCACCCCCTCCTTCTTCGCGTTTTCCCAGCCATAGCTCCGGCCACCCTCCAGCCGGAGTCCGGTGGCCCTAAAACCTCGTTTTCTCTTCCAATTGAAACCCCCAAAACCATGCCAATCGTTCCTAGACTCGAATCAAACTCAATTAACTACCTAAATCGTTATTAAAACCGGTTACAAAGCCATTTTCGTTCGAAGTAACCGAAGCTTTAATTCATACCCTTTTAAGCATTAAATCACAATAATAATCGAATTAACTTAACATGAACCATCTCTTATCTATCACTAATCGATTACAACGTTCAATTACACCTGAAACAAGCCCAATCATCAACTTTGATTACCCACTTAGTCGCGACTTATCTTCTACTAGAACACCATTCTCTGGACTTAAAGACCTGAATTTGACAAAGGGCTTTTGTACAACAAGGTTTTTGAAAACTTCCTGTGCAATGAATTTGTTTGACATCATCGTTTGAACATCGAACCAGCGTATGCGTGTGGCGGCCTTAGCATCGTCTGTTCATCATCAGTTCATCTTCGAATCGGGTAATTGAACACATGGTTATGCTCGAAATACAGTGGGGAATCAAAGCCCCATGATTAACTCGAGCATTAACATCAAATCGATCTTCAATTTTGGATTTTAACAAACCAGGGTTCTTGGGGTTTAGGGAAAACCTTTTAGTTGTGTTTATAAGAATTAAAACCAAAGTAAACTAAAGCATCAACCCTGGTTCACTGGTTAGAGTTTCTCCCTTACAACCTTGAGGTCCCAAGTTCAAACCCGGGCTCCCTCAACTATTTTTTAAGGTTTTTTAAGCCTTAACTTAGTTATGGGAAATTTTTAATAATTATGAAAATAGTTTTTGTAAATTCTAAATATTTTTATAAACACCAAATAATTTTTGGAATTTTTATTAAAATGTGGATAATAAAATAATTTTAATAAAACCTTCTTACAAAGATTATTCTAAGTTTTATTCCTATTAAAATGGATTTCAAATATTAGTTAGTAAAATAATTTTGATTTAAATATTACCTTTAATTATAATCGTTTAAATCATGTTGTTCCAAGTGTTTATTTAAATTTTATATGTAAACCTATTAGTTATTTCAAATGGGTTAATTACATATTTTCTATTAAAAGACATGAAATGATATATTTCCTTATTATTTAGCGTATTTACAAAAACCTCCAAATTCGACTTAGAACCCTAGTCCTCACTAGTTCGTTAAACTTGATATTAAAATTTAAACCTTGTGTAAATATATACTTAGGTGCATTGTGAAAACTTTATGTTGGATTGACGATTACTCTTTCTTATTAATCATCTAATATATACTTATTTGACCACGTGAGTTTCCTTGCCCCTTTTTATGCTTTTCACACTATTTTGGGTGAAACATGATACTTATATATGATACACTTATAAACGTTTGAAACTTGTAAAGCACTTGCAACTCATCTTTATATTTTATCATGGTTATTTGTGTGTTGTAAGTGATTATATGAGATACATAGTTTGTTTACAATCATTAACTATTGCTAGGGTAGCGACGTCTTAGATCTTTAGGCCTGACAAGCCTATTTGGTGCTAAAGTCGAGGTATTACCAGCTCCTGATGACATATGCTTGTTCATCATGGGAACCAAATACACTTAGCCAATCATATATACTTGTAATCAAGTCGAGGATTGGTTGTAACGATATGTGTTCTATAACCTTACTAACTTATAACCTGTGACATGAATTGCTACTTGTAACCTTGTTATATTATGTATGAAAACCTTGAAAACTCACCAACTTTTTGTTGACCTTTTATTTTTATCATTTTTACCTTTATCTCCATGGTCACCACCGCCATCATCATCGCCATTACCATCGCATCTGAAGGTGTCTACGATGTCGATTGAAGGTACCATCCACCACTACCACCGGTTGAACACCACTCTACACCACCATCATCCATCAATTGGAACCCTAACTAATGCTATCAGTACGTCACCATCATCATCCATCGTCCCCAACCACGGATCTTTATGTTTCTAATAGACCCGTTTGTCACCACCATCTTTATTCTCGACCCAACCACAATTTCTTCTAAAGATTGTTCAAGTTCATACATTTTTGAGTGTTTTGAATATGAAAGGTTATGTCTCTTCTGATTGAAGGTGGAACATAGATGGTCTTGTACTATTTTTTTTATAGATATGAATCTTTTAATTTTTATTATGCTTTTTATTTCCTTTATCCCTAAATCTTGTTTAATGTTTTGATGTTATGATTCTTATTATGTTTTTGACATATATATTTCTTGTTTGTTTTGATTTAACGTTAGAAGCTTTCAGGTATGTTTACAGAGTAGAAGATAACTCATAAGATAACATTAATTTTCTTCAGCTTACGTTGATTTACAACAGTCTACATTGAAAAAACATTAGTGGTGTAATTTTGATACAGTTTCAATGGTGTGTAGTATTTTTGTTAGTTTTGTTACAAAAGTGTAATTACAGTGGTGTGTTATTTGTTACAGTCATGTAGTTTTGTTATTTTAGTTTTATTACAATGCTGAAATTTCGTTAAAGTTGTGTAGTTATATGGTATAATTTTATTTTGATTTTAGGTTGTTGTAATCATTGTGTTGTTAGGTGGTTATAAATAATCATGGTGTTGTTAGGTTGTTGTAATCACTGTAACCATTAGGATTTACATTCAAATGAATATGACATAGCTAAATACACTTTGTTTCTTTTATTTTGAACTTGGAATGTAGATTTTTTTAGGTTTATGCTCATTGTTTTTATGTTTGTTAGTTTTTATATATGTTTATTTAATGTAATTTCCTATAAGTATTACAATATGATGTAACTCACCATATGTATTAGGATTTGCATTTCAAGATACATGATTTTAATTCATTATAAAGGTTCCATTACATTTGCTTGTTAGATATGAGTTGTAGTTTGTACGTAATTATTGTGTTACTATTAATTGGAGTGGTGTAATATTGGGTATCTAATGGTGTTAGTTGATTTTTTGTTACAACTTTGCTAACATAATAGTGTAACAGTATAATATGATGTAACTACATTAGTATAACAATAGTGTAACAGTGTAATATGATGTAATTACGTACGGATGAATTATTTTTTTTGCAATACTATAATAAAATTAAAGAGAAAAATATGATAAGTTTAATGGTGTAATTATTAAAAAAATTACAATTTATAAAAAAAGGTATGAGTGTTTAAATAAAAACAGGGTAAAGTTTTTAAATATAAAGAAAAACGAAATAGGAGATGACACTTGTCTTGTTCATGATAAATCTGAATTTTGATGCATTTTGTGAAATGATCTTTATGCCCTTTTCTATTGGAAAAATATTGGAAGATCAAATCCATTCATTTGTTCATCTATGGCTAAGATTGAGTTAAAGAGTTCTTACAAAAATGAAGGGTTCTCATAATAACCAAACCTTATATATATATATATATACATGGAAAGGTTGTAATGAGAAACTTTAGTTTTCGTGAGAACCCATTAGTCCTATATACCCCATTGATTTATTTTAGAAGAAACGAGATCATGACATGTGTCCATTTGACTTTTTAATAGAAAAGAATAATTTGATCATTCACCAACCCAAGAAAATTCAGATTGAATATGCTACCTTGCAGGACCGGTGAAGAGGGTTCACTTACAACACAACAACACAAAGAGGAGATTAACTAAACTCAAACAAACACTATACTGGATTAACCACAATAAAGACACTAAGAACACAAGTAATGTAAGAGACAGAACACAAGTGTTACAAAGCATAACTCACATCCTTATCTATTACAAGAATGTAGTATATGCTTTCTCTATGTTCTATTTCAAGTGTTACAAAGAATATCCATAAAGTTACAAGAACATGAGATACTTATACTACATCCTACCGCCGGCCAGACTATGAAAGACAGTTGGATACAATGACTAGACTCAAAACAAAATCAATTATAGAGTCAAAAAGGCAGATTGCCTTTTTGACATTGTGACTTTGACATGCCATAACTCACATCCTTATCTATTACAAAAAGGATAAAGTACATGAAGTAGAAAGTTTACACACTCAAGACCTCAATGTAAAGTTACCAAAAGCATGGACCTTTTCACCAACTCATGCAAGTTGGTGACTTTACAGAGATGCAGCGGAAAGGTGTCCAGCTTTATGGAATAGTACATAAGATAAAGCATGTTACTAAAAGTCTTCGAAAGAAATCTATCTTCAAGAGTTGAGGCTTCGGAAGACTTTGTCTCTCAAGCTTTGGAAGACTCCCTCTTTGGCTTCGAAAGATATTGGTCTTGGCTTCGGAAGATTTCACACTTAGAATATTCAGTTGCATGTGTGAAACTTCCAAAGCATTCTTTTTCAGTACTTATGCAACATGCATGCAGAAAGTCTTTGGTTGCTTCAGCCTCTATACATATTCTCTACAAACTCCCCCTAGGCTGATGCTACTAAAACTTTTGAATACTTCAGATATCAACAGTCCTCATCAGGATGATAACTAACCCTTTCTTCATGAGATGATCAAGATCCTTCAGACTGTCAAACTGTTTTCTCATATCAAAAAGATCATGAAGAGGCAACTGAAACATGTCTTTCCAAGTGTAGACATTCTCAATGCGATGATCTCTGATGACATGCCACCTTTTTGGATTTGTAGTGTATGTCCAGGACAGGATGGTCTTTCTGAAGCAATAGGAGCTATTTGAATGGGAGAATATGGAACATCCTCTGGCTGCACATCCTCAGGATGTTCTGACTTATCCTGAGGTTTAGAAAAGGATGCAGTATTTTTCTTCTTCTTTGGATTTGGTATAGAAGCCATCCTTTTCTTTCTCTTTACAACTTTTAAGTGAGAAAACTGGCCTGCAGTACCTGATTGATCTTCATTGTCTTTCTGAGTTGGGTCTTTAACTCTCACAGGTTCATATTAAGAGTGAGTCTGACCCTACTGTGGATCTAGAAGATGAAGCTTGCTGAGATTCAGTAGGAGGTCCAGGTTGTGATGTCTCTGGTTGTTCAACCTTAACCTCAACTTCAGGTGGGGCTTGACTTGGAGGGGAATGTAAGTCAACTAGCTCTCCACTCTTGATCTTCTTCTTGATCACCCTGATATGCTCATCCATAGCGGATAGAGACATGGGGCCAAGTCTCCTTCCAGAGAATCCATATAGCTTCAAAAAGCTCATCATCCTCTGCCTGTCAATAGATTTCTTCATGCTTTTATGGATGATGGATCTTAACTTAGCAGCTTCTTCCCTCAGCTTTCTTTTAGTTTTCTTTCTTTCTCTGACTATCTCAAGTTCAAGTTGTCTGAGATACTCAAACATAACATAGTCATAAGACAGGGGAAGAAGTGCTTTTGCCTGGTAGAGGCTTGTGGCACTCAGGTAGTTGATCATCTTGATCATTTCTTCTTCTTTATCTACCTGAGGTTATTGTTGAACCACATCCTCTTGTGCAGGACTTTCTTGAACTGGGAGAGGGTAGGCACATGCTTGTACAATCTTTTCTTTCTTCTGTCGTCTTTGATTTGTACAAGAAGTTCTACATCTTCAGCCTCCTTTTTCTCCCTTGACCTTTCCAGGTCAACAAGTTCATTTAGCTCTTCTAAGGGGAAAGAGATGACATTGTCTATGTCATAGTTCCTTGTCTGCAGATAGTTTATCCTGACTGCCCTTAACTCATTATTTTGAGTATGTGGTCTGGGGGCAGCCCTGATAGCAGACTCCATGAGTCTTGCAGACCTAGAAGAGGAACCTTCTCCCCTCGGCTTCCTTTTCCTCTTTCTCTTCTCCTTTTCAATCTCCTCAGATGTCATCTTTATTTTCCCTTTGTCACTCATAGACCTTTATGACTCAGGGTGGAGAGAGCTTTGGCCTTCATTTCTTGAAGCAGCTTTTCAGCTCTGGCCAGAGAGAGGTTGAAAAGCACCTTCACCAGCAAGTGTCTCAAAAAGGGCATTGATCTATGCAGAAGTTGTTGGTGACAAGACTGGGCTCTCAGGTTCTATCACTAGGCCTTCAGTCAAGGTTTCCCCTATGAAGCTAATCTTAGGGTATGCCACAACATCCAGTTGTCCGATGACATTGCCTGATTCTCACAGTCTTCTTCTTAGGCTGAACTCTACAGTGATCCTGTCTTGGATTCTTTATGCCAACTTGTCAGCTTGTCTTGATTGGCTTGGATTGACAAGTGTCATGTTGACTAAATCCAGACTGTCATAATAGTTCAGGTTCTGAAAATTGAAGATCTCTTACTATCCTGAACTTTTATGATGATTAGGGCTCTCCTGTTGCTATCATACCTCCACCCAATGATGTGATTGTAAGATGGTGGAGATGACATAGCCCTAGGTATCCCATCCTTAAACAGGCTCTGTATGAAGAAGTCTGTGTAGTCCACATCAATGTTGACTTGAGGAGGTTGCTGAGAAGGCATAGTTGCAAGTGAGGATGGTGGGTTCTCAATGTCCATTTTCTCTAAAGAACTCTCAGGTTCTTTAGCTGTAATGACTTTCTCCCCCTTTTTTGTCGCATCACCCACTTTCATAGGTGAGCTAGGAGTTAGGTCAATCACATCCACAGGTTCTTGTGTTCCTGGTTGAGCTCTTCTTAAAGGTCTCCCATCTAGTTTTTCCTTAAGATATGAAATCTGAAGTTGCTGATGATTGACCCTGTTATGTAAGGTAGTCACTTGAGATTTAAGGTGACTAACCTTGAAGACTAAATAGGTGCATGTTTTAGACAGTTTGTGCACCTTTAGTCTTAAATTCCCTAATCTTCATCAGAAGAATCATTGGGGGATGAGATGATTGGACCAAAGTCCTCTCTCTCACCACCAGCTTTAGGTTTTTGGCTGCTAGATTTTCTCTGCTCACTGGCAGTCTCTGTTGAGATGACAGTGGGCTGAGTTGCCATGGTTGAGGTCTTAATGATGTAATCACTTTCAAAAGTGAGAACGTCTTCCATATGGACATCCTGAACAGGTTCAGAATTGTCCACCTCAGCAATAGGTGACTGATGGGGGTTAGAAAAAGGAGCCTCAAAAGCACTCATCTCTCTTGAGTAGGGGAAAAGAAGAGAGAATCATGGTACTCACTGAAACCTAGATCTTCATCAGTGTAGAAATCGAGGTTGGGAATTGGTTGGTTGAGATCTAAATGTTGGGTATGGTAACTATCCGTTGAAGGTTGATCACTTGAGTGTTGAGACTCAGAGTGATGGCTTAAGGCAGTTTGGACTATGAGCTCATCAGGCTGAGCATGAGGAACCTCAGCACTGATCCTTGAAAAGATGGGAGTGGTCTACTCCTCAGGAGAAATGGAAGCTCTAGTTTCCATTTCCTCCTGTATGGGTGTGTTTATAGGGGCCTCCACAGACTGAATAGTCTAAGCAGGGGTTAGTTTAGATTTTCTTTGGTAGGTGATGGTGATTTGTGGCTGTGTATGTTGTTGGGAAGTACCAAGTGTGGGTTCAACACTAGCTGGTGCTGCTAGGTTGTCACCTTGAGCAATGAGCTCTAACATTTTTGGGACAGGGTTGTTTCTACCCCTGAGAAGCCAACATTGGGCTTTCTCAATATTTTAAAGATGTCAGGCTTTATCTGTCCTAATTTAAGCATGTTACCTATTCCCTTAATTGTGAGCCCAGTTCACAGTTAAGAATGTACTGAACATATCTAGGAAACATGTAATATTCTAAGGAATCTAAGTTTGCAAGTAAGTTAGTATAAACAAATTGAGAATACCTGAACTTGATCCCCTGAATCATTCAATGGATAATGAAGGAGAGATCCTTAGGAATCTAGTCCCATCCACCATGCTTGTTTGATAAGTGTGGATGACCACATGGAGTAGGAATCTCCACTGGGATGAGACCTTCCCTTTCCTAAAGGTCTTTACAGAGAAATCTCCCTCATACCCCATCTGCTCAAAAGAATGATTGACAGCTTCTTTGGGAAAGAACACCTCACCTTCTTCATCATCCAGCTAAAGATGCATGTTGATAATGGCCGGAGTGATGAAGACTGTTCTCCCCTGCACTATGACAGACAGTGCCTTCTCCCATCCATTACGACCTCTTGGCAGGTCTTTCAAAAGTTCAAGTAGATGATCCTCATAAAGTGGAGGATCAATGGTTAGGGAGGTGAAATAGTTGGACAAAGCTAAGAAATGGCAAACCTCTGAGAAATGAGGATTTTTCTCTGAGCTTAATAGAGCAACCTGGTTGTGTTGCTGTGGAGCTGCATGGAAAGTTTGGGTCATTTCTGTGAGTGGGGTTGGCCATTATGAGGTACCTTAAGGATGATGAAAGAAAGAAGAAAGAAATTCAAAGAGAAATTTGGGGTTTTAGGTTTGGAGGAAGAAGCAGATGATGGAAAGAAGGGAAAACCGTTGGGTTTATATGTGCAAAGGATTTCAGATTAAGTTTAATGAAAGAGGATAAACTTTGAAATCCGGATGTCGGTCCCACCTTTGAAAAAGTAGTTTACTTTTGCTCAAAAAGTAGTTTTCTTGGAAGTCAAAAAGCTTCCGAAGGTAAATTACATTCGGAAGTTTTAATGAAAAAACTTTTGAAGGTAAAATGACTTCGGAAGAATTTCCTGAGAGTTTTGAAAATTTTTCTTCGGAAGAGAAATTAAGACTTGAATGCTTTGTGCACAAAAGAACAAGGCTTCTAGGAGTTAACTTCGCTTCGGAAGAAGAAGGTCCTTGAAAACATATAAGTGTCTTAGACATCCATTTAAGCTTCAGAAGATGCATCAGAAATCTCTTCCGAAGGTAAAATTTCTTAGATAGTTATTTGTTTTGAAGGCATGATTTTCTTCCGAAGTTAAAAACAAAACTTTCGAAGGATCAAAATTTTCATAAATCTTAGGAAAGTCTTCAAAAAGATTTTCATCCAAAGAAAACAAGAGCTTATAAAAGTGACGAACTAGACAACTTAGGACACACATGTTTTAAGAAATAATAATAATTAGTTTTAAGAAAAACCAACTCAAAGTTGATCATCCTAATAGCTGATACAAGATATTTAAATCTCTGTTCATCAAAGCCTTTGTGAATAGATCAGCATATTGTTCATCTATGTGAACTTTGACTAGTTTAATTAATCCCTTTTCATAATTATCTCTTATTAGATGATACCTGATATTGATGTGTTTGGTCCTTAAGTGCTACACAAGATTCTCTATGATTGAGATAGAACTATTGTTGTCTATGTGAATGGGAGTCTCTTTGAAGTTGAATCCATAGTCCAACATCTGATTCTGAATCCAAAGCACTTGAGCACAGCAGCTTGCAGCAACAATGTATTCAGCTTCAGCAGTTGATGCAGAGACACATGATTGTTTCTTGCATTGCCATTAGACAACCCTTCCACCAAGAAATTGACATCCCTCAGATGTAGACTTTGCAGTGATGTTGCAACCACCATAATCACTATCTGTATAAGCATACAAATTGAAGTCAGGATTTTTAGGATATCATAGACCAAGTGTTGAAGAACCTTTAAGGTATCTTAGAATCCTTTTGACAGTGATAAGATGAGACATCTTAGGGTTGGCTTGATATCTTGCATAGATGCAAGTGGCAAACATAATATCAGGCCTGCTAGCAGTAAGATACATAAGTGACCCAATCATAGCCCTGTATAGGTGCTCATCTACACACTCCCCCTCATGATCAGGTCCGAGGAAGTGGTTTCTGGCTATGGGTGTCTTAGCAATCTTACAATCAGTCATGTTGAACCTCTTGTGTATGTCCTGAACATACATTAACTGACTAATGAAGATGCCATCTTCAACTTGCTTCACTGAATTCCTAGAAAAAAATTGAGTTCCCCCATGACACTCATTTCAAATCTGTCTTTCGTCAGCTTCTCAAAGTCTTTGCAGAGCTTTGGATTAGTTGAACCGAAGATGATGTCATCCATATATACTTGAACTTGCAATATGTCATTTCCCTATCCTTTGATGAAGAGAGTTCCATCTATAGTACCCCTCTTGTATCTATGTTTGCAAAGATACTCAGATAGTCTCTCATACCATTTCCTGGGTGCCTGATGCACCCATAAAAAGCTTTGTCAAGATTGCAGACATAATCAAGATGATCAGGATCTACAAAACCAGGTGGTTGTTTGACATACACCTCCTCATCAATCACTCCCTAAGAAAAGCACACTTCACATCAAGTTGAAAGTCCTTGAAGTTCTTAGATGCAGTAAATGCCAGGAATATCCTAACAACTTCTAGTCTTCCTACAAGAGCAAAGACATTAGTATAGTCAATCACTTCTTCTTGTGTGTACCCTTGAACAACTAGTCTAGCCTTGTTCTTGATGATAATGCCTCTATCATCCTTCTTGTTCCTAAACACCCATTTGGTTCCAATGGTAGTCTTCCCATGAGGAAGAGGACAAAGGTTCCAAACTTTCTGCCTTTTGAATTGAAGCAGCTCCTATTGCATAGCAACTACCTTCCTTTAGAGCCTCATTAACTTTCTTTGGCTCTATCTGGGATAAGAAACAAGAGTGAAGAAAAACATTGGTTCATGGGTTTGTCCTCTTGTTCTTACCCCTATGACAATATCTCCAATGATGTTTGTAGTAGGGTGGGACTTGTGGATCCTTAGTCGAGGGATCACAACAAGTTGTTGAGATAGATCTAAATTAGAGAAATTTAGATCTGGCATAGATGTTTCACCCACCATATCAGCACACTTATCAATAGAGACTTGATCCAAGGAGTGTGTGACATCATTGATGTCATCTATGGAGTGGTTATTAGCATCAAGAAAGTTTTGATCACTGTCACCACTACCATCATTGTCTTCTGCAATTGAAGCATCTTTATTTGGTTGTGGAGCCTCTGAGCTGGAATTTGAAGGCATACCAGATGTATCAGCTGGGTTTGTTATTGTAGTGCTGATAGAAACCTCATTTGCAGAAGCAGTTCCAACTGGAGCTGAAGATGTGTTACTTGAAGGTCTTCTCAGCTCAAATCTTGGATCAGGATCATCTGTGTTTAAATTTTCTGCAGATCCTGAAACAGTCTCACAAGATTTGTTAAAATAGTTGGTAACTAAATCAAGATCAAAGAGCCTTTCGGGACCAGAACCAGCCACACAGTGTGTGTTCATTGAAAGTCACATGGCTAACTCCTCAACAATTCTAGTTCTGAGATTGCATACTCTGTAAGCCTTAGCTTGGGAAGAGTATCCAATGAAGTGTCCATCATCTGATTTATCAGCAAATTTGGTAATTTGATCCTTGGTATTCAAGATGGTGCAAGGACAACCAAATGATCTGAGAAGACCAATGAAAGGTTTCCTCTTATGCCAAAGTTCATAAGGAGTCTTGCCATGAGTCTTAACTACTAAAACTCTGTTATGCACATAGCAGGCAGTGTTGACTGCCTCTGCCCAGAAGATGATAGACAGCTTAGAGTCAGACAGCATGGTTCTTGCAGCTTCAATCATTGTCCTGTTTCTCCTCTCAGCAACACCATTCTGCTGAGGAGTCCTTAGAGTGCTGTATTGTCTTGAAATACCTTTTTCATCACAAAATGCATCAAGGATTTGGTTCTTGAATTCAGTTCCTGATCACATCTTATGATTTTGACCTTGTGATCAGATTGATTCTCAATCTTCAAGATGAAACTTTTCAGAATCTCAGGAGTCTCATGCTTAGTTCCAAGGAAGATAACCAAGTGAATCTTGTAAAGTCATCTGTGATCACTAAATAGTATGAGGTCCTTCCTAGACTTATTACACTGGTGGGGCCAAAGAGATCCATATGTAACAAGTGTAGGGGTGTAATGATAGAGTTCCTTTCCTTAGGCTTGTACCTTATGTTGATTCCCTTTCAGGCATGCAACGCAGTGGTCATCACTTGTAAACTCTTTCTTCGGTATTCCAATTACCAAATCATTCTTAATCAGTTTATTCATGTTTTTAAAGTTTACATGGCACATTCTTTTATGCCATAGGAAAGACTCATCACTATTGGCTTTAGACAGAAAGCGTGAAACTTATCTAGAGGGAGATGTTTCCTGCAAATCCATCTTGTACATGTTCCCTTTCCTGGGGGCTCTAAGAAGAATGTGCTCATGAGGAATGACCACCCGAGGCTTGAGAACAATGCACTCATTCTCAGTAAAGAACATGTTATGACTCTAATCACAAAATTGGGATACACTCAGAAGATTGTACCCGTGCTCCTTGACAAAGTTTACTTTTCAATATTGAGCTTACCATTTGTGACCTTGCCCCTTCCTGAAATGTAACCACCTTCATCTCCTCCAAAGGCAACTAGCCCTCCATCAATCCTTTCAAAGTTCTAGAGTAGTGACCTATTGCCTGTCATGTGCCTGGAACAGCCACTGTCAATGATCCAGACATTTTTGTTTGTCTTCAGCTGTCCCTGTATAAAGAAAATGATTAGTTACATTTTGAAAGCCAAGCCTTACTTGTCTTGGGCTCAATTAGAGAAACAGAAGGTAATGCAATAGTAATAGATCCTATGGTTGTGCTAGGAGGATCTTGAGTTGTTGTTGATGGGGAATTCTCAGTCACTTGGTCTTTCTTAGACTTCCATACCACCTTTGGAGTCTTGGACTTGACCTTCAATACTTCGGAAGTTTTGATGACTAAGCCTTCAGAAGAACCTATAGACACTGCCGCAGACTTCAGTGCTTCGGAAGTATTCCTTCCTTCCGAGACCAACTTTTCTTCCAAAGGAAATTTTCCACTTGCCTTCTTCTTAGATTTGGAGCTTCCGAAGGAAATAGATTTTCCTACCGAAGCTTGAATCTTCTTGGAACTCTTGGAAGTCTTTGTCTTGATCATGTGTAGAGTACCTTTAGGATTGTATGGACAATCCTTAGCAAGATGAGTAGTACTTTCACACATGACACACTCAATTTTCTTCTTCCCGAGAGTCTTCTGCCGATAACAAGACTGACTTTGGTCACATCCCCTTTCCACCATCATTTTTGTAGATGTTGAGACAGTCCTTTTGGGCAGGGAACTGTTCTTGGAGTTTGATGGTCCAGGTTGTGCAGCAGTGGTACACAGCATGTCAGTCTTCTTCTTGGTATTGAGATGATTTGAACAAGAACCAAAACTCTTAGCAGAAGAGTTAGGTTGATGTCCTCAATTTTTGCTACTTCAAATCCTGCAGAGATAAACACTTGTTTCTGCCTAGAGTCAAAAGTAGCCTTGATCTCTTGAGCCTTCCTTGCTTTCCTCTTGCTCTTCCTAATCAAGTTCTTTCTCATTGACTTGGTCATCATAGTCTTCTTCTTCTCCTTAGAAGGATAGTGGCCCTTCTTAGAATACTCCTTTTCACTCTTCTCAGCACTTCTTCATCCTCTTCAATCAAAGGATCTATGAGAGGAAGCTCATCTTCACAAGTTCCACACCTAGGTGATCTTACAGACAAGATTGTGTGTGGAGGGGCTATCTCATTTGATCCTAGTCCTGCTTGTTTTGATAGCACACTTTGTTGTGCAAGGATGAGGATATCATGTTCTTAAAGGTCTCTTCTTCAAGAACACACTTGTTTGCCTTGGCTTTGCTGATCACAAGCTCAGCCTGGCACTCAGTCAGCTTGGTTATGAGATCCTTGATCTGATTCCTAAAATCTGTATGCTCATGTTTTAGAACTGAAATGGTTTTCTCTAAGTCTTCAATCTTTAGTTTATAATCATTTTCAGACTTTCTAAAATGAGCTTTTAAAATGTTTAAGGACTCAAGATCAGATGTCATTTCCAAGTTATAGGACCTATATCTATTAACGTTAGCAATGCATTCAGGGGTATAAAGATGTTCCAATACCTTGGCTTCATCATGATCTGCCATCAGTGCTTGGCTTGGAGAAGCATCTTCCACCTGAAAGCTCCAGTCAAATCCTCCCTTTTCAACTACAACAGCAGCCTGCTGCTTTGGCTTCTCATTCTGGGGAGCTTTTTCAGTGTAGTTGGGTCTGGACTGTGTTTGGCCACCATTTGTTCTAGGTGCCTTACACTCCCTGGCAAAGTGGCCCATCAAGTTATAGTTGTAACACTTGACTTTGCCTTTGTCCAGGCCAAACTTTCCACTGGTTGCATTGCTTGGAAACTTCCTTCCAGTCCGCTTGTAGAACTTCTTGGCTCTATGAGTGAGAAGAGCAATCTGCTGGACTATCTCCATATACTCCAGATCATCTGGATGGATATAGTCTAGGTCTTCAAGGGTGAACAGGAAGTTGCCAAAACTTTCATCAGAAGACAAATGCTTGAGAAGAACTTGTCTCTTGGAATGTGCTTCCTTGGTTGTAGTTCTCTCTGGGTGTCTCTGGGAAGGTGATGAAAGGACCCGTAGGTGAGTTATTAGGGTAGCATATGAGATGATGTTGGGGTTCTATGTTATCCCTTTCAACCACATGCAGGGCTGAACCCATTTGATTGTTGGAGTTGCTAGATGAACCTTGCATTTTCATCTCCATCTGGTAGCCACTGAGAATCTGATATAACTCTGTCAGAGTAAGAGTTCTTAGATTCTGATTCCTCTTGATCACCACACAGTAGTGTGTCCACTGCCTAGGAAGTGAGGACGTGAACTTCCTTACAATGTCCCTGTTCTCAAGAGGAACTCCTCCATCCACAAGGGTATCCACAATCTCAACATACCTAAAGTATTGCTGAGTCATGGTTTCACCTGTTTTAAAGGTGAAGTTTTCAAATAGCTGCTTCAGGAGATCTTTCTTGTTCTCCTTGGCTTCAGAAGAACCCTCATACATCAGTTTCAGTGCATCCCACAACTGCTTAGTTGTTTTGCACTTCTTGAAACCTCTGTATACAGAGTTTGGAAGGGCAGTTTGAAGGGCTGTCATGGCTTTTATATCAATCTCTACTCTCGTTCTATCTTCATCAGAGTAGTTTGCCACATCCTTAGGGATCATACCAGCACCAGTAGCAGAAGGAGTGCAAGGTATGAAAGGTCCATTTTCAACAGACTCCCATATTCTTGAGTCCAGAGACCTGATGAAACCTTCCATTCTTAAACACCAGGTATCAAAGTCATGAAAAGTGATCAATGGGGACATGTTCATGGTTCCAGTTTCCATATCAGTCTTGGAAATGACTGCTATTTGAAAAGTTTAGTATTTGTGTGTGTGAGGGATCTTAAGATGGTAAGATTTTATATCAAGAGCCTGGAAAGCTCTGATAACAAATGCAGGACCAGTGAAAGGGGTTCACTTACAACACAATAACACAAAGAAAAGATTAACTAAAATCAAACAAACAGTATACTGGATTAACCACAATAAAGACACTAAGAAAACAAGTAATGTAAGAGATAGAACATAAGTATATGGTTTTCAAGAATGCAGTATATTGCTTTCTCAATGTTCTATTACAAGTGTTATAAGCATATCCATAAAGTTACAAGAACATGAGATACTTATACTACATCCTACAGCCGACCATACTATGAAAGCCAGCTGGATACAATTGACTAGACTGAAAAGCATTTACAGACTCAAGAGCTCAATGTATAGTTACCAAAAGCATGGACCTTTTCACCAACTCATGCAAGTTGGTTACTTTACAGAGATATAGCGGAAAGGTGTCCAGCTTTATGGAATAGTACATCAGATTTAGCATTTACTAAAAGTCTTCAGAAGAAATTTGTCTTCAAGAGTTGAGGCTTCAGAAGACTTTGTCTCTGAAGCTTCGGAAGACTTCATCTTTGGCTTCGGAAGATATTGGTCTTGGATTCGGAAGATTTCACACTTTGAATATTTTTGTTGCATTTGTGAAACTTCCGAAGCATTCTTCTTCAGTACTTATACAGCATGCATGCAGAAAGTCTTTGGTTGCTTCAGTCTCTATGCATATTCTCTACATACCTAACTTTCTCCTTCCTCCCATAATTTTTTTCTTTTTATAGTGTAACATCAGGGTAAGAAGGTATAACATAAATGTAAAAAGGTGTAACAAAGACTGTTAAAAATATGCATCAATGAACCCAGATCTAAAAAGAACAAAGAATGAAAAAAACTAGATATGAAAGAAATTAAAGTACCCAGATCTTGATGTACCTTTTGCACCTTCTTCTCTAACTCGGTCGCCTCCTCTATATGGATCTGTACAACCATATGACATCCAACAGAACTATGTTGTGAATCAAAGTATGACAAAAATCATCCTCTAGCTTCAACATCATGAGTTGTAAGGCATTGTCAACTCGATTGATAACCTCATTGCCTCCTTTGACATCGTGAGCTATTTTCATATGAAATCCGATGAAAAAGTAAGAAATTGAATAAAAACTTCGGGTTCTTGAACATCACAATGATGGGGCAAAAAGGGTGGTTAATGGTGGTCACGACCACCACCAGTGGTTGCGATTACTTTTGTCGCAACTACGGTGGTTGATGGTCGACAATGTGGGGGATTGAAAAGGGTGGTGCTAGTGATGATCATTTGGGTTGTTTAATTGATGGTTAGAGGAATAATGATGTAGTTGGAAGATGATAAAGAAAATACTATAACATTGTTTGAGGATTGATGGTGTAGTAGATGAGTAATAAATAATAGAATATAAAAGTACAATTTGCTGATTATATACAAATACATACATACATAAATACATACATACATACATACATACATACATACATCACACTACATACATACATACATACATACATACATACATACATACACACACACATACATACATACATACATACATACATACATACATAATACATACATACATACATACACACACATACACACATACACACACATATACATACATACATACATACAGACACACACACACACACATACATACATACATACATACATACATACATACATACATACATATACATACATACATACATACATACATACATACATAAATACATACATACGTACGTACGTACATACATACATACCTACGTACGTACATACATACACACATACGTACGTACCTACATACGTACATACAACGTACATACATACGTACCTACGTACGTACATACATACGTACCTACCTACGTACCTACCTACATACGTACCTACATACGTACATACATACGTACCTACATACGTGGATACATACGTACCTACATACGTACCTACATACGTACCTACATACGTACATAGATACGTACATAGATACGTACATACATACGTACATACATACGTACCTAGATACGTACATAGATACGTACATACATACGTACCTACATACGTACATACATACGTACATACTACGTATATACATACGTACATACCTACGTACATACATACGTACATACATACGTACATACCTACGTACATACCTACGTACATACCAACGTACATACATACGTACATACCTACGTACCTACATACGTACATACATACGTACATACCTGCGTACATACCTACGTACATACATACGTACATACCTACGTACCTACATACGTACCTACCTACGTACATACCCACATACCTACATACGTACATAGATACGTACATACCAACGTACATACATACGTACATACATACGTACCTACATACGTACCCACATACGTACATGCATACGTACATGCATACGTACATACACACGTTCATACATACGTACCTACATACATACATACATACGTACCAACATACGTACATACATACGTACATACATACGTACGTACTTACGTACCTACATACGTACGTACCTACGACGTACATACGTACGTACCTACGTACGTACCTACGTACGTACCTACGTACGTACCTACATACGTACATACGTAAGTACCTACGTAGCTACCTACGTACGTACCTACGAACGTACCTACGTACGCACCTAAGTACGTACCTACGTACGTACCTACATACCTACATAGGTACCTACTTACGTACCTACATACGTACCTACATACGTACCTACATACGTACCTACATACGTACCTACATACGTACGTACCTACGTACCTACATACTTACGTACATACCTACGTACATACGTACGTACCTACGTACGTACGTACCTACCTACGTACCTACGTACGTAGGTACGTACGTACCTACCTACCTACGTACCTACCTACGTACCTACATACGTACATAGATACGTACATAGATACGTACATAGATACGTACTTACATACGTACATACATACGTACCTACATACGTACATACATACGTACATACATACGTACATAGATACGTACATACATACGTATATAGATACGCACCTAGATACGTACCTACATACGTACATACATACGTACATACATACGTACCTATATACGTACATACATACGTACATACATACGTATATAGATACGTACATAGATACGTACATAGATACGTACTTGCATACGTACATACATACGTACATACCTACGTACCTACATACGTACATACATACGTACGTACCTACGTACCTACATACGTACATACGTACATACATACGTACATACATACGTACGTACATACGTAAACACATACGTACCTACATACGTACATACATACGTACCTACATACGTACATACATATGTACCTACATACGTACGTACATACATACCTACACACGTACGTACATAAGTACATACATACATACCTACCTACCTACGTAAGTACATACGTACTTACCTACGTACATACGTACATACGTACTTACCCACATACGTACAAACGTACATACCTACGCACGTACCTACGTACGTACCTACGTACGTACCTACGTATGTACCTAGGTACGTACCTACGTACGTACATAGGTACGTACCTACGTACCTACCTACGTACGTACCTACGTACATGCATACGTACGTACTTTCATACGTACATACCTACGTACATACATACATACGTACTTACGTATATACATACGTATGTACATACGTACCTACCTACGTACCTACCTACGTACATACATACGCACATAGATACGTACATAGATACGTAGCTACCTACGTACATACATACATACATACATACGTACATACATACGTACATACCTATGTACCTACATACGTACATAGATACGTACATACATACGTACATAGATACGCACATAGATACGTACATGCATACGTACATACATGCATACATACATACGTACATAGATACGTAAATAGATACGTACATAGATACGTACATAGATATGTACTTGCATACGTACATACATACGTACATACATACGTACATACCTACGTACCTACATACGTACATACATACGTACCTACCTACGTACCTACATACGTACATACGTACATACATACGTACGTACCTACGTACATACATACGTACACACATACGTACCTACATACGTACATACATACGAACCTACATACGTACATACATACGTACCTACATACGTACGTACATACGTACCTACACACGTACGTACATAAGTACATACATACGTACCTACCTACCTACGTAAGTACATACGTACGTAACTACGTACGTACGTACATACGTACTTACCTACATACGTACATACGTACATACCTACGTACGTACCTAGGTACGTACATAGGTACTTACCTACGTACCTACCTACGTACGTACCTACGTACATGCATACATACGTACATACCTACGTACTTTCATACGTACATACCTACGTACGTACATACGTACGTACATACGGACATACATACATATGTACATACGTACATACATACGTACCTACATACGTACATACATACGTACATAGATACGTACATAGCTATGTACATAGATACGTAAATACATACGTACATACGTACATACATATGTACATAGCTACGTACATAGATACGTACATACTACATACATACATACGTACATACATACGTACATACATACGT
The DNA here is from genome assembly GCA_025506515.1 of Flaveria trinervia. Taxonomy (NCBI): domain Eukaryota; kingdom Viridiplantae; phylum Streptophyta; class Magnoliopsida; order Asterales; family Asteraceae; genus Flaveria; species Flaveria trinervia. The sequence continues at coordinate 34,879,715 of CM046450.1, read as the reverse complement.
ACATACATACGTACGAAGATACGTACACACATACGTACATACATACGTACCTACATACGTACATACATACGTACATAGATTCATACATACATACGTACATACATACGTACATACATACGTACATAGATACGTACATAGATACGTACATACATACGTACATACATACGTATCTACATACGTACATACCTACGTACCTACATACGTACCTACATACGTACATACATACGTACATACATACGTACCTACATACGTACATAGATACGTACATACATACGTACATAGATACGTACATACATACGTACATAGATACGTACATACATACGTACCTACATACGTACATACTTACGTACATACATACGTACATACATACGTACATACATACGTACGTACATACGTTCATTAATACGTACGTATGTACGTACGTACGTACATACATGCGTACATACATACATACATACATTCCTACGTACATATGTACACACGTACATACATACATACTACATACATACATACATACATACATACATACGTACGTACGTACTTACATACGTACATACGTGCATACATACATACGTATATACATACGTACATACATATATACATACATACATACATACATACATACACACATACATACATACATACGTACGTACGTACGTACGTACGTACATACGTATAAACGTATATACGTACATACGTACATACGTACACACAGACATACATACATACATACATACATACATACATACATACATACATTCATACATACATAGATACATAGATTCATACATAGATACATACGTAGATACATATATACATACGTACATACGTACATACTATGACATCCGGCACCTTAAGGTCCGTCAATTAACATAATTAACCATCGAATTATTCTTGATTATTCTTCCTCTTCTTCATGAACTCCTGTTATAGAAATCATGTTTGCTTTATTACCCTTGTGCCTGTACTTCCTTCAAGAACGTGTGCTAAACCTAAACCTTTTATAAATTTCATCACCATTATCACCAAATATATCATTTTTATTTATAACCATTGTCATTAATAAAACCATTTTAAGTTATCAATTACCATTAAACACACTTTTAACATTAATATAACAAACACGCTTAAAGTCGTTTTCAACTGAATGAATGCATGTGACTGTGCGTGTATCGCACGACTAAAGGCCAATCGTACGAATGAAGGTTCAGTCGTACGAATGAAGCTGATTCGTACGAATGAAGGTTGATTCGTGCGTATGGAGGTTTAGTCGTGCGATTGGGTGTTGTGTGGTACGACTGAATGCCAGTCATACGAATGAAGGTTCAATCGTGCCAATGAAGCTGATTCGTATGATTGAAGGTTGATTCGTACGAATGGAGTGTTAAGTCGAGCATATGGTCCTGTTGTGTGACTGATGGTGCTGTGTGTGCGAATTTCCTTCTTGAATGTCGTGTGATGATGAGGTAACATCAGTAAAAGTGTCATTGTTTGACCACATAGATTAAAGTCAACGCTATCAACATGCACATACTATTTCAATTTAAATCAACCTAACCTTTTACAATTATCGACAACCCATTTGGGACGACAAATATTTAACAAGTACTATCTTTTATAACAATGGGATCTTTATACGGATGTCATTAGAAATGACGACTACTCTTAATATTTGGATCTACATAAGGTCTGATATGTGTGTCCGCTTGTGTGTGTGTTACCCACAACCAAACCGATACAACCCGAACCAACCAAACATTACTATATGCTTTATACATATCATTAATGCTAAACAATAACTGTCATTAGGTGTTTGGCTGTTCATTGCATACAACTGTCGGGAACTTTGATCATTCATACTTCCCACTTAACATGTGAGTTTCGTGGCCCCTTTTCATGTTTATACAACTTTACAATCATTTACAAACTTGGGGGAAAAGTATGCTCACCCACTTTTCATGTTGTACAACATACATACAATTTACATATTTGGAATCAATGTGCTACTGTTTTGTGAGTACTTATCTGATACATGCGTGAGTCTGCTTTGTGGTTTTTTCTTACAACCACATAATTCCAGTGTGGGAACCAACGGATAGGTATTGGTAGTACTACTTGGGTTGACACCCCCACCCTCGTGTTGGTAAACTAGTTAGTACCAACAGATGCCAGGAATGGGCCTTGGGTGAATATATTCCGACAAGATTCTATGTGTATGTGGTTAGGTTTGGTTGTAAAGCTCATGTCATGTGCTTTTGCTTACTTATGTATGCACGTTATTCTGCAACAACTTTATACAGCATCAATTACTTATTTACTTTTAAACCTGCGAGCTCACCAATAATTTTGTTAACCATTTTGAGCATATCTTTTCAGGTGATCATGCTAGCTGAAGATCTAGGTGTGCTACCTTAGTGGAGACCCTAGGATGCATTTTGTGGCTAACTTGTCATTTTGAAAACATTTGATGTAGTCTGTTTTGATCAATAATTACTCTTTTGTTAGTTGTTCCTGGGTTGTGGGAAAAATACCTTACAATGTTGATATTCGTATTTGTGTGATTATTTGGTTGCGTATGCTTATGGCTATGTTGTCGTGAACATTGACTAAACACGACACAAGTCCCCTTGTTGCCGGGTGTCATCATGACACACTTGTTATCATTTATTATATTGCATCTCTATCGCTTACCATGTGTTATGATGATTCCCGTCTCGTTACACCCTCGTGTTTCCGCTCTTAGCGGGGGTGTGACAGACTGGTATTAGAGCCATTGGTTATAGAGAATTAGGCAATACACTTGACCTAGACTATAACCTAGGAACCTTCATGTAGATTTGCATGCCAGGGTTGTGTGCATTTTATATCTCATACATGTTCCTCATTACTTGTTCGTTTATCTATCTATTTCGTGATCTTTTCACCCTGGAGGGAGCCCTTGTGCTCACTCTTTACGGGATGCTTCTATTGGACCTTCCATTTCCCTCCGCGCATCGAGTTTCTTTATCAATCCAGGTATTGAACCCGAAGAGATCTTCATAGATCATTATATTGCGCTTGACCTAGATACTAGGATTTACCCCGAGGAGGTTATGCCTGAGACCTCGAGAGAGGAGGAAATAGGCAACTTCCGCTAGACTAAACTTGATTTCATGCATGGATATGCCATTATTATGATGGACTAATGTTTGGAAATTACCTATACATGGTGTGAGAATTACACGATTTGTATACGATGTGTGACGACCATAAGTATGGTATTAACCCGGAGTGTCAGACCTTAATGTGACACGGATAATGTGCCTTGCAATGGTTAAAACTTATGCGTTTACTACTTTTATGATTAGAACATGCCGCCTCGAAGAGTTACCCGTAGCAATAGTGGCGGAAGTGAAGCCCCGAGGGGCAGAGGCAGAGGTAGAGGTAGAGCACCGAGACAAGTGATGGTCCTACCAATGTCAATCAGGGAACAGGAAATCTGACATGGTAGCCTTAATCGCTCAACAGATGGCCGCACTGATTCCAACTATCGTGGCCTAAGTGAGCGATGCTCTTCAGAATCACCACCCCCACGAGGATGGTGGCAATGATAACGAGGATAATGGGAACCCGAATGGGAATGAAAGCAATCAGGAGACCAGGAATGGTGGTACAGCCGGTAATGAAACTGGGATTGTTAATGAGACTGGGATTGTGAATGCTAGACGGGGATGTTCATACAAGGAATTTGTCGCTTGTAAACCGAGAGAGTTTGATGACAAGGTGGAGCCATAGCCTTGACTAGATGGCTTGAAAAGATGGAGGCAATGATTGACATCAGCGAACGCCTCGACAGCCAAAGGATCAAGTATGCCACGTGCTCACTACAGGGCAAGGCTCTAACCTGGTGGAACACCCAGATTCAGGCTAGAGGAAGGGAATCGACGATGCAAATGTCGTGGGATGAGTTCAGAGCCCTAATCACCAAGGAGTACTGTCCTCTCAACGAGATGCAAAAACTTGAGCATGAGTTCTGGACTCATGCTATAGTGGGGGTTGGGCATGCGACTTACACCGATTGTTTTCACGAGCTAGCAAGGTTGGTTCCGCATCTGGTCACCCCGAAATCAAAAAGGATAGAGAGGTATATTTGGGGACTTGCGCCTCAAATCCTGGCAATGGTAACCGCAGCTGCTCCTCCTACTATCAGAGTGCAATTCTGAAGGCTGGCGCTTTAACTGATGAGATGGTGAGAATAGGGGTATTGGGCAGGGGAGCAGAGAAAAGGAAAGATGTTGGGGAAACGAGCCGGTCGAGTGCCGGGAAATTCGAGAAAAGGGCCAAGACAACCAGAAATTTTGTGGTCGTGACCCAGGGCAGGAGAGAGTATGTGGGTCTGCACCCCAAATGCGATAGGTGCAACTTTCATCATCCCCCAGCTATGCCGTGCCGGGTGTGCGCAAACTGTAGACGCCCGGGGCATTTAGCAAGAGACTGCAGAACAGCATCGAATATGGTCGCACCAGTCAATGCGGTTAACCCCGCTGGGAATGCCAGGGGCTGTTACGAGTGTGGAAGCCCTGATAACTATGGAAACATGTGCCCCAAACTGAATCGGGCACTCGGTCAACAAGGGAACAACCAGCAACAGGTGATGGCTATAGCTGGAAATCAAGGCCCGGCAAACCAAGGGAATACGACTCGGGGACGCGCTTTTGTCATTGGAGCCAACGATGCCCGTCAGGACCCGAATGTTGTCACGGGTACGCACTTACTCAATAACCACTTTGCATCTGTACTATTTGACACTGGAGCAGACAATAGCTTTATATCTTCTGAGTTTGTGCAATTACTTGATTTGAGTCCTAGTAGGCTAAAAACTAGCTACTCTATAGAAATGGCCAATGGTAGTGTTGTTCAATCCAACGAGATTATTAGAAAGTGCTCGATAATATTAGAGAACCACTCCTTCGATATAGACTTGATACCCTTTGAGTTAGGAAGTTTCGATGTGATTGTAGGAATGGATTGGTTGTCGAAACACGGAGCCGAGATTGTCTGTCGGGACAAGGTAGTACGAATCCCTATGTCAGACGGAGAAGTACTCAGAATTCAAGGAGAACGACCGGGAAGAAACTTAAAGCTTATTTCCTGCATGAAAGCATGCCGGAGTTTACAAAAACAGTGCTACGCTTTTCTGGCTCATGTGGCGAAAAAGAAAGAAGAGGAGCAGAAATTGGTAAATATCCATCTAGTGCAAGGTTACCCAGATGTATTTCCTGATGACTTGTCTGGTTTGCCTCCTCCACGGCAGGTGGAATTTCGTATTGAGTTGGTTCCTGGAGCTACACCGATAGCAAAGACACCGTATCGGTTAGCACCATCTGAGATGCAAGAGTTATCTAGTCAGTTACAGGAACTACTAGAGAAGGGTTTTATTCGGCCGAGTCACTCACCTTGGGGAGCACCGTGTTATTTGTCAAGAAGAAGGATGGGTCGTTCCGTATGTGCATCGACTACCGTGAGTTGAACAAGTTAACTGTGAAGAATTGGTATCCTCTCCCCAGGATCGATGACCTGATTGATCAGTTACAAGGAGCTCTGTATTTTTCCAAGATCGACCTTCGATCTGGATATCATTAACTACGGGTTTTCGAGGAGGACATACCGAAAATAGTGTTTAGAACTCATTATGGGCACTATGAGTTCTTTGTCATGCCATTTGGGTTGACTAACGCACCAGCTGTGTTTATGGACCTAATGAATCGGGTGTGTAAACCTTACTTGGATAAGTTTGTGATCGTATTCATAGACGATATACTTATCTACTCCCGATCGAAAGAGGATCATGAAGAACACCTTCGGGCAATACTAGAACTGTTAAGGGAAGAGAAACTTTTCGCCAAGTTCTCGAAGTGTGAATTCTGGCTGCAAGAAGTGAAGTTTTTGGGTCATGTGGTTAACAAGGACGGGATTCATGTAGATCCCGACAAAATCGAAGCGGTAAAGAAATGGGATACACCTCAGAAGCCTTCAGAGATACGGCAATTCTTAGGATTGGCCGGATACTATCGTTGTTTCATCGTGAACTTTTCAAAGATCACTCAGCCGTTAACACTGCTGACCTAGAAAGACAAGAAGTTTGATTGGGGACAGGCACAAGAAAAAGTGTTCCAAACGCTGAAAGATAACTGTGTAATGCACCAACATTGTCCCTCCTAGATGGAACTGATGATTTTGTGGTATACTGTGATGCTTCGCATCAAGGATTGGTATGTGTACTAATGAAGAAGGATAAGGTGATTGCCTACGCTTTGCGACAACTTAAGGATCACGAAAAGAATTACACAACTCGTGATCTTGAGTTGGGTGCTGTAGTATTTGCACTCAAGATATGGAGGCATTAGCTGTATGGAACCAAATGCATCATCTACACAGATCATAAAAGTCTTCAACATATTCTAGATCAGAAGGAACTCAATATGCGACAGTGACGCTGGGTAGAGCTTCTTAGTGACTACGATTGTGAAATCCGGTATCATCCGGGGAAAGCTAACGTGGTGCCTGATGCTCTAAGCCACAAAGAACGCGTGAAACCACTACGTGCTCAAGCTTTGGGATTGACCATTCAAACGAATTTGAAAGCTCAGATCCAAATTGCACAAAGTGAAGCGTTGAAGGAAGAAAACCCTGCGGGAGAAGAATTCCGAGGGTTGGATAAACAACTGATATGCAAGGATGATGGTGGACAGTACTTCGTGGACCGTATATGGGTACCCAAATGGGGAGGTGTACGTACCTTGGTCAGGGATGAAGCACACAAGACGCGATATTCTATTCATCCTGGTGTAGACAAGATGTACCACGATCTCAAAGATCTGCATTGGTGGCCAGGCATGAAGAAAGACATAGCTATGTACGTCAGCAGATGCTTGACATGCTCGAAAGTTAAAGCTGAACATCAGAAACCATCGGGACTACTACAACAACCTGAGATTCCTGAGTGGAAATGGGAGAACATAGCCATGGATTTCATTACCAAACTCCCTCGAGCGAGCAACGGGCATGACTCGATATAGGTCGTAGTGGATCGAATGACGAAATCAGCACATTTCTTGCCAATCCGAGAAGACTATAAAATGGACAAGTTGGCGAGATTGTACATAAAAGAGGTCGTGACAAGACAGGAGTGCCGGTGTCAATCATATCCGACCGTGACGCCGATTCACTTCACGATTTTGGCAGACACTACAGAAAGTGATGGGCACTCGATTAGACATGAGTACCGCCTATCACCCTCAGACAGATGGACAAAGTGAACGAACTATACAAACACTAGAAGACATGGTGAGAGTGTGTGTAATCGACTTTGGTGGTAGTTGGGACACTCATTTGCCGTTGATTGAGTTCTCTTACAACAACAGCTACCATACCAGCATTGGGTGTGCTCCATTCGAAGCGTTGTACGGAAGGAAATGTAGATCACCCGTTTGTTGGGCCGAGATTGGTGAAAGTCAGTTAACAGGCACAGAGATCATTCAGGAAACAACCAACAAGATCTTTCAAATGAAAGATAGACTAAAAGCCGCTAGAGATCGACAAAAGAATTGTTTGGTTCAGAAAGAAAGGGAAGTTAGCCCCAAGATACGTTGGACCATTCGAGATTACAGAAAGAATTGGTCCAGTGGCTTACCGATTAAGGTTACTGCAAGAACTCAACGGTGTGCATGATACTTTCCATGTGTCGAACCTCAAGAAGTGTTTGGCTGACGAATTACTTCACGTACCAATTGAGGATATCAAGATCGATGAAAAGCTTCATTTTATTGAGGAACCCATTGAGATCATGGATCGTAAGGTCAAACAGTTGAAGCGCAGTAGAATACCAATCGTTCGCGTGAGATGGAATTCAAAACGAGGGCTAGAGTTCACATGGGAACGGGAAGATCAATTGAAACTTAAATATCCACACCTATTCGTGGATGACACTCTTGGAACTAACTCCAGCTGAATTTCGGGATGAAATTCTCTCAACTGGGGGATACTGTGACATCCGTCACCTTAAGGTACATCAATTAACATAATTAACCATTGAATTATTCTTGATTATTCGTCCTCTTCTGCATGAACTCTTGTTATAGAAATCATGTTTGCTTTATTACCCTTGTGCCTGTACTTCCTTCGAGAACGTGTGCTAAACCTAAACCTTTTATAAATTTCATCACCATTATCACCAAATATATCATTTTTAATTATAACCATTGTTATTAATAAAACCATTTTAAGTTATCAATTACCATTAAACACACTTTTAACATTAATATAACAAACACGCTTAAAGTCGTTTTCAAGTGAAAAAAACTTTGGAAACTCGGGGGCTAAGTACAGGGACTAAGAGTGACATTTTGCAAACTTGGGATGGGTATAAAAACCCCCTTTCCCAGCCATTTTCTTCATCTTCTTCACTTCTCCTCCATTTTCTTCTTCACCACCTATCTTTTTCACTTTTGCACCAAAAACGTTACATTTGGTCTCGTTTTCGTCGTCTAGACGTCATCTACAACCTAGTCTACTCCATCCTTGCAGGTAGATGACCTTGGTTGTCCATTTCTTGCTCGTTTTACTGCAATCCATTTCTAGGGTTTCGGGTCTTCGGGTCAACCCAAACACAAGAGGTCGTGTGGGTGCGTGTGGTGTCTTTCTGAGTGTGCTTCTTGTTTGTGTGTGTTTGTTGTGTGATTCTGGAAGTCCTTGTTGTGTAAAACCCGTGCTCGGGGCAGCCGAAGGCTGCTTGCACTTCAGCAGTCGCGAACTTGCAGTTCAGGCGACTGGGGCTGTCATGCGACTGAGCCGTGCGACTGGGTGAGTCGTGCGACTGGGTCATTCGGGTGACTGAGTCATGCGACTGGGAATGTCATGCGACTGAGCCGTGTGATCGAATGTTGTGTGCGATTGAGTCAATGCGGATGAATGTTATGTGTGATTGAGTCAATGCGGATGAATGTAGTGTGCGATTGAGTCCTACGACCGAATGAATGCATGCGACTGTGCGTGTATCGCACGACTGAAGGCCAATCGTACGAATGAAGGTTCAGTCGTACGAATGAAGCTGATTCGTACGAATGAAGGTTTATTCGTGCGTATGGAGGTTAAGTCGTGCGATGGGTGTTGGGTGGTACGACTGAATGCCAGTGTACGAATGAAGGTTCAATCGTGCCAATGAAGCTGATTCGTACGATTGAAGGTTGATTCGTACGAATGGAGTGTTGAGTCGAGCGTATGGTCCTGTTGTGTGACTGATGGTGCTGTGTGTGCGAATTTCCTTCTTGAATGTCATGTGATGATGAGGTAACATCAGTAAAAGTGTCATTGCTTGACCACAAAGATTAAAGTCAACGCTATCAACATGCACATACTATTTCAATTTAAATCAACCTAACCTTTTACAATTATCGAAAACCCATTTGGGACTACAAGTATTTAACAAGTACTATCTTTTATAACAATGGGATCTTTATACGGATGTCATTAGCAATGACGACTACTCTTAATACTTCGATCTACATAAGGCCTGATACGTGTGTCCGCTTGTGTGTGTGTTACCCACGACCGAACCGATACAACCCGAACCGACCAAACATTACTATATGCTTTATACACGTCATTAATGCTAAACAATAACGGTCAATAGGTGTTTGACTGTTCATTGCATACAACTGTCGGGAACTTCGATCATTCATACTTACCACTTAACATGTGAGTTTCGTGGCCCCTTTTCATGTTTATACAACTTTACAATCATTTACAAACTTAGGGGAAAAGTTTGCTCACCCACTTTTCATGCTATACAACATACATACAATTTACATACTTGGAATCAACATGCTACTATTTGATGAGTACTTATCTGATACATGCATGAGTCTGCTTTGTGGTTCTTTCTTACAATCATTTAATTCCAGTGTGGGAACCGATAGATAGGTATTGGTAGTACTACTTGGGTTGACACCCCCACCCTCGTGTTGGTATACTAGTTAGTACCAACAGATGCCAGGAACGGCCTTGGGTGAATATATTCTGACAAGATTCTTTGTGTACATCGTTAGGTTTGGTTGTAAATCTCATGTCATGTGATTTTGCTTACTTATAACTGTATGCATGGTATTCTGCGACAACTTTATACAGCATCAATTACTTATTTACTTATAAACCTGCGAGCTCACCAACAATTTTGTTGACCATTTTGAGCATATCTTTTCAGGTGATCATGCTAGCTGAAGATCTAGGTATCCTGCCTTAGTGGAGACCCTAGGATGTATTTTATGGCTAACTTGTCATTTTGAAAACATTTGATGTAGTCTGTTTTGATCAATAATTACTCTTTTGTTACGTGTTCCCGGGTTGTGGGAAAAATACATTACAATGTTGATATTCGTATTTGTGTGATCATTTGGTTGCGTATGCTTATGGCTATGTTGTTGTGAACATTGACTAAACACGACACAAGTCCCCTTGTTGTCGGGTGTCGTCATGACACGGTTGTTATCATTTATTATATTGCATCTCTATCGCTTATCATGTGTTATGACGATTCCTGTCTCATTACACCCTCGTGTTTCCGCTCTTAGTGGGGGTGTGACACATACGTACATACATACATACGTACATACGTACATACGTACCTACTTACATACGTACCTACGTACATACGTACCTACGTACATACGTACCTACGTACATACGTACCTACGTACATACGTACCTACTACCTATGTACATACGCACCTACGTACATACGCACCTACGTACATACGCACCTACGTACATACGCTCCTACGTACATACGCACCTACGTACATACGTACCTACGTACCTACCTACGTAGTACGTACGTACATACCTACATATATATATAGAGGAGAGTTCAAATGAAAACCACTTTTTTTATGAGAACTCTATAAAGCAATATCAGCCACTCATTTTTTATCACAAGAAAATCACATGTCATTCCCTCTTTTTTTAAAACGTTCATAACTTTCTTTCAGGATATTTTTTTTTAAATTCATCATAAAATTCAGTATTTTTTTATCTTTGCAACGCCTAGCATATTAATATACTTTTCAAAAAAATCATATATCCGTTGTTTACATATGTGTAAATCTAGTTATACACGTGTAGTACTAGATTTATACATGTGTAAATATGATATTTCATATGTGTAAAACGAATTTTCTTAAAAAACAGGATTTTTTTATTTTTTATAAATCCGATACTGCCCCTATCTATACACACAAACAAACAAACAAACAAATATAAAGGGGTATAGACCAATTAACAATGAATACTATGGATTATTTAATTTTAATTATCTTTTGAAAATTTATACATATCGTTCACAAATATGGATGCACAAAAGTCTCTCCAACTATTAACAATGTTAATTCACAAACCCAAATATTAATTAATTTTAATTTTAATTTTAATTTTAATTAAACCTCGTCACCTAAGCGAGATATTTTGAGAAAACCTGGCCTAATAATTAAACAAATACACAGATTAATGAACAAAAAATTCTTGCCACTTAAATTCAAAAATCATTAAATCAGATTAAAAATTAGAAAAGATCTCGCCATCGCCAAATCTCACCCAGTAATATATCCCCATTGTTTATAATTAAATTTTAAATATCTAAATTTAAAAAGAATAAATCAAATCAGATAATATATGAAATCCATACATTTTTTAAGATAAAAAAACTTAAACTAATAATAATTTATTAGTATATATTTTAAAAATCCAAATCAATATGCCACTGATCTGTTGGCTTAATAGGCAAGAGATTGGTGGGAGACTTTAATTCTAAAGATATAAGGTTAAAAACTTAGCATGTTTGTTTGTGCATGTATAGATAGTAGTATAAATCAAATAAAAAGGGTAACATATTTTTATATATATGCGTCACACATATTTTATGGGTCCTAACAATTTTTTATTTGATATACATAAAACATTTCATTTTCGTATTTATATTCAATATATATGTAATATAAACATAAATACCCTTTTAGTATTTAAAATAACAAAAAAATTATAAATTATGTTAGGAGTTCTTGCTTTTATTTTGTTTTCACATGACTAATTATTTATTTATAAACTGTCCGCATTCACATATGTAGTCTCTCTCTCTATATATATATATATATTTATACATATATATATATACATATATACATATACATACATATATACATACATACATACATATATATATATATATATATATATATATATATATATATATATATATAATAGCTTTAGTAAACGTGTGTGTTACATATAATAAAATATTAATATAATAAAATTTTGTTATAAAACAAATCGTATAAAAATATCATTTTTAAAATGTTTCCTATTATAACTTTCAAATTTGATTTTTTTGTATTTAAAAAAGTGACTTTTTAAGAATACCAATTTTGAAATATATTTTGGATTTAAAAAAAGTTTTATGCTTTAGAAAAATTTATTACTTTATAAAAATTATTTATTTAGGAACAACATTATAAATAGATTTTTTTAATTAATTAAACTAAAAAAGATGTTAAAGAATACTATTAGTAATTAAAGTAATTATTTAATAAGAGAGATAGGCGAAAAAATTTTGGTGAAATAGATTGTGGTGCTATCGTGTGTCATTCAAGATACTTGTTTATTAGAATAGGTATATATATATATGTATATATATGTATATATATATATATTTATATGTATGTATATATATATGTGTATATATATATGTATATATATATATGTATATATATATATATATTACACATCTATGTATTATATATCTTCCAATGCATGATTAACTCACTTGGTAGAGACTTTAACTTTTAAAATAAGGTTTTGGATTCAAACCTAGACATGATTTAATTTAGTGTATTGTATAAGTAAAAGTAGAAAAATTTGTCATTCGAAAGAATGTATATATACCTAAATATCCTTTTATTATTTACTAAAAATAAGAAAAATATATATTATAGTAGCCTTGTGGTTTATTTTATTCTCTCATAACTGATGGTTTTCTTATAAAATCTCCCATATGTGTACACACTTTTATACACATCACACCAATAAATGTATATGGATACATGTACTCATGTATAGATAAGTTGAGTGGTGTTAAGTTTTACATGAATTGCATATGGTTGTTTTATTTTGACACCCCGAAATTTTAAATCAACACCCGTTGACCCTATACGCCGCGTTGACCCTATACGCCACGTATGTGTCCATACGCGGTGTATAGGGTCGACCGAAGGGAAAGTCATCATACCCTATACGTCGCGTATGGACCCATACGTGGCGTATAGGGTATTCTCTAACAAGTCCATGGCAGACTCGTGTTAGACGCGTGTGCAGGTACCTATACACCATGTATGGACCCATAGTTGGCGTATAGGGTACCGATACACCGCGTACAGACCCATACGCGGCGTATTGGGTACCTATACGCCGCGTACGGACCCATACGCGACGTATAGGTTAGGTATGATTGTTTATTAAAATTTTACGTATAAAAATTGGTGGCGGCTCTATTTTGCACGTTAAGGTTGGTTGACATTTTGCGTATAAGTTATGTTTTGTAATATATTAATCGACAATTTTAAATCATAATTAACCAATAAAACATATAAAACAAAACAAACATTAAATGATAATATAAATAATGAAGTTTTTCAATACATAACAAAATAAAAATACAATTAATAACATAAAAAACTACGGTGAATACGGGTAATATCGAGGCGGTGGCAAGTCTGGAGGATCAATACCAGCAGCACGGGCTCGTGCAATCTCAAGCTGAACGTGCCAATACATGGGATCCTCAACTCGATCGAGTCGACGAACCTGTTCCCGTAATCTCGTAGTAATCTCCAGCATAAATGTCTCCATACGTGCAAGCAGCCTCATATCTCTATAAATATATCGAGGGAACTGTGGCTGAGGTGGCGGCTGATGTGCTAGCGGTTGGTCGTGTGGCGGCTGATCATACAGAATATACTCTTGTTGCTGTTGTGGATCGTCATCGCCCACCTCCTGAATAGGTGCCGGATGCTAGATCTCACCGGGTCGAAAAGAGAACCGTATGCCACCCGGAAACTAGCGTATAATACGCATGCCGAATAACGTATGACGATCTAATCTCACCGGCTCGATTGGAGGAGATACGTCAACAACATGGCGAGGAAGATAACCAAGACAACATGCAATCATCGTAATGTACGTGCCACCATACACCGCTCCTCGCTCCTGGCGATGATAATACGAAGCGTAATACTCTGCCAAACATCTCGCCAGTAAGCAAACAATATAAGTAAAATAAGTCGGGAATGGTACACCACTCCCGACTCTTGCCACGTCCCGTCATGGATGTGGTGATCATGCGATGCAAGTAACGTATGAGAGGATCTCTAATACCAGTGACCCTACCCTTAGTCCTCTGAAACGGACCTCTGGCAATCTGAGACAACCAATCTCTCAATCGGGTCTCCTTAATCTCAGTAATTCCTTCGATAAATAGAGGGGTAATGGACCCATACGCGTCGTATATGTGTCGGTGGAGATACGTCCCACACCCATACGACCCAGGCCTATACGCAGCGTATGGGCCCATACGCGGCGTATAGGCCCGCTGAATGACTGATTTGACTTCGCCAGTTTTGTCATCTGGAAAGCCTATACGTGGCGTATAGCCTCCACGACAGTATCTGATGTGACATGGAATGTTTGCCATTTATATGGGAGAACTATACGTCACGTATGGACCTATACGTAACGTATAGGTGGGTGTCGATTTATAAAACACGGTTTCTATTTGTTAGGACCCATTGCATATTAATAATTGAGTCCGCCAATTTTGACGTAATCGAAAGAGCATTTACTTATCATGCTAGGACATAGACCCCTAGCTACCACAGTGATCATTGAGGTCCCTCGTCAATTAATGCGTACTATGTATATGAAACTTTTGAAATGTTTAATATCTTGGCACGACCTTGACAAAGTCAAGGAAAATATTTTTTGTCACGCTATTATTATTTGTGCTCCTTCTAATTTTACATGACTACTATATATAAGTTACTACTGACTTATAACCGCATGATGTCACGGTGAAATAATTTATTTATAACATTGTATGCAATATAGTGAACATATTTCGTGCAACCAACTATAGAAATATTTGTTTCGAATTAAAACGTTATGTTCAACTAAAAGATAGAAGAGTAACCTCTCAAAACAATTTAACAAACAGTACAATCTGATCACTAAAAAAGTATTATATGTAGAAATTTTAAAAAGTTAAATGTAAACTTTACAATGTTATGTAAATTATTGTTTCCATACAACCTTACAATTGGGTTTTGGACATTAGATACACATAATTATTAAACTTCAAACATTCACTGTCATCACAACGGGAATTAAAACCGTCAATCCATAAAACATTGTATAAATTAGATTACATCCATCGATAAAATATAATCAAACTATCAAAATGCCAGTCATGATCAAAGCCACGTAGCTTTACATTTGCTTATCAAGTTAACATGCATACAAAAATTTAGTGTTGTTGAGTGAATTATAGTTTTAAAGGCTTTAAAACTCTTTAGCATATTAACATATTTGAGGCTAAAGGTGCAAAAATTGTCACAAATACGCACCTATTTAGTCTTCAAGTTCAGTCATCTTGAATCTTAGGTAACTACCTTGTAAAACAAGTCAATGATCAGCAACTTAAGATTTCTTATCTCAGGGAAAAACTAGTTGGGAGACTTTTAAGAAGAGCTTAACCAAGAACACAAGAACCTATGAGTGTGATTGACTTAACTCTTAGTTTACCTACACAAGAGGTGAGGCTACCAAAAAGGGGGAGAAAGTCATTACAGTTACAGAATCTAAGAGTTATTCAGGGAGTATGGACATTGAGGACTCACCATCCTCACTTGCAACTGCGGATACTCAGCAAGTTCCTCAAGTTCACATTGATATGGACCTTATAGACTCCTACATTCAGAGTCTTTTCGAGGAAGATATACCAAGGGCAATGACATCTCCACCAACTTCAAATCACATTATTGGGTGGATGTATGATGAAAACAGAAGAGCCCTTATCATTCAAAGAGTTCAAGGGCAGCAAGAAGTCTTCAACTTTTAGACCTTGAACTTCTATGAAAGTCTTGATCTTGTTAGCATGCCACTTGTCAACCAAAGCCAATCCACACAAGCTGATAAGCTTGCTCAAAGAATTCAAGACATAATCACTGCAGAGTCCAGCTTCAGAAGGAGACTAAGGCAATCAGGCAATATCATTGGTCAACTGGATGTTAAGGTAGATCCTAAGATTAGCTTCATATGGGAAACCTTTACTGAAGGCCTAGTGGTAGAACCTGAGAGCCCTGTCTCACTATCAACTGCTATAGAGGTTCATTCCTATGATGAGACACCTGTTGGTGAAGGTGCATCTCAACCTCTTTCTAGCCAGAACTTAAAAGCTACACCAAGCAATGAAGGCCAAAGCTCTCTCCACCCTGAGTCATAAAGATCTGTGAGTGACAAAGGGAAAATAAAAATGACTTTTGAGGAGATTAAGGAGGAGAGAGAGAGACAGAGAAAAAGGAAGCTGAGGGAAGAAAGTTCCTCTACTAGGTCTATAAGACTCATGGAAGCTACTATCAGGGTAGCCCCCAGGCCAAACACTCAGGATGATGAGTTGAGGGCATTTAAGATCAACTAGTTACAGACCATGAACTATGACATTGATAATACCATTTCCCTCCCTTTAGATGATTAAATGAACTGGCTGACATGAAATTGTCAAAGGAGAGAAAGGAGGGAGAGGATGCAAAGCTATTTCTTCAAATCAAAGAAGAAAGAAGAAAAGACTGTACAACCATGTGCATACTCTGTTGAGCCTCAGCAAGCTTCGGAAGGAGACTTGGCCCTATGTCTCTGTCCACTATGGATGAGAATATCAGGGTAATGAAGCAGAAGATCAAGAGTGGAGAGCTAATGGACTTACACTCCCATCCAAGTCAAGCTCAACTTGAAGTGGAGGTTAAGGTTGAACAACCTGAGACAACACAACCTAAACCTCCTGTTGAGCCTCAGCAAGCTTCATCTACTGATCCGTAGCAGGGTCAAACTCCCTCTCCTTCTGAACCTGTGAAGGAAGAAGACTCAACTTGAAAGAAAAAGTAGATCAATTAGGTGTTGCAGGCCAGTCTTCTCAGTTAAAAGGATCAAAGAGGAGAAAAAGGGTGGCTTCCGGACCAAAGCCAAAGAAGAAGAAGAAGAAACATCCTTTTCCAAACCTCAGGATGAGTCAGAACATCCTGAGGATGTGCAACTAGAGGATGCTCCATCATCTCCCATTCAAATAGCTCATCTTGCATCATAAAGACCCATCTTGTCCTTGACATACACTACAAATCCAGTAAGATGGCATGTCATCAGAGATCAAGGTATTAAGAATGTCTACACATGGCAATACATGTTCAATCTGCCTCTGCATGATCTGTTTGACATGAGAAGACTCTTTGAGAGTCTAAGTGATCCTGATCATCTCATGAAGAAAGGATGGTTATCATCATGATGAGGACTGTAAATATCTGAAGTCTTCAAAGTGTTTTGGTAACATCAGCCTAGAGGGAGTTTGTAAGGTTTAACATAAGGCTAATGCAACCCAAACACCTAAAGTCTCTCCTACATGCATGCACAAGGTACTAAAGTAGAATACTTCAGAAGTTTCACACCAGCATTAGAACATATTATAAGTGTGAAATCTTCTGAAGCTTCAAAGACAAAGTTTCCAAAGCCAACACTAGAAGACAAATTTCTTCCGAAGAATTTTTGAAGACATGCTTTATCTGATGTACCTTTTACATAAAGCTGGACCCCTTTCCGCTACAACTCTGATAAGACACCAACTTGACATAAGTTGGTGAAAGGTCCATGCTTTTGATAACTGTACATTGAGGTCTTGAGTCTGTAACTTTCTACTTTATGTACTTTATCCTTTTTGAAATATATTAGGATGTGAGCTATGGCATGTCATAGTCACTAGTCGAAAGGCAATATCCCTTTTGACTCTACATTTGATTTTGTAGTTGTCTAGTCAATTGTATCCAGCTGGCCTACAAAGTATGGCCAGCTGTAGGATGTAGTATATGTATAGTACTTGTAACTTTCTGATATGCTTTTTGTAACATTTGTAATAGAACTTAAGAAGCAATATATAACATTCTTGAAAATTAGTTACATTTCTGTTTTGCTATCTTGTTCTATCTCTTATTTACTTGTGTTCTTAGCATCTTTACCATAAGGTTAATTAATTCCCTATTTGATTTGTTAAGTGTTCTTAGCAACTCTCCTCATTGTGTTGTTCTGTTGTAAGTGCATACCCTTCAACGATCCTTTAATTGGTATCAGAGCATTCCAAGCTCTTGATATAAGATCTCACCATCTTAAGATCCCTCACACACACAAAATACTTAACATCTTAATGGCAGCTATTTCTAAATCTTATATGGAAACTGGAACCATGACAAAGTCCCCACTAATCACTCTTGATGACTTTGAAACTTGGTGCTAAAGAATGGAAGGCTTTATCAAGTCTCTAGACTCAATAATATGGGAGTCTGTTGTCAATGGACCTTACATACCAAGCACCTCTTCTGCTGCTAGAGGTGGTATGATCCCCAAGGTTGTGGCTGACTACTCAGATAAAGATAGGAATAGAGTAGAGATTGATCAAAAGGCTATGATAGCCCTTCAGATTGCTCTTCCAAACTCTATATACAGAGGTTTCAAGAAATGCAAAACAGCTAAGCAGCTATGGGATGCATTGAAAATGATGTATGAGGGTTCCTTTGAAGCCAAGGAGAACAAGCAGGATCTCCTGAAGCAGCAGTTTGAAAATTTCACCTTTAAAACAGGTGAGACCATGACTCGACAATACTTCAGGTATGTTGAGATTGTGGATACCCTAGTGGATGGTGGAGTTGCTCTTGAGAGTAGAGATATTGTAAGGAAGTTCATGTCCTCTCTTCCTAGGAAATGGACACACTACTGTGTTGTTATCAAGAGAACTGAGAACTTGAAGACTCTCACCTTGATAGTGTTGTATGGGATTCTCAGTGGATACCAGATGGAGATGAACATGCAAGGCTCATCTCGTAACTCCAGCAATCAAATGGGTTCAACCCTTCATGTAATTAAAAGGAATAGCATAGAACCCTAACATCATCTCATATGCTACCCTGACAACTCCTAAAAGGGTCCTTTCATCACCTTCCCCGAGACACCAAGGGAGAACTATACTCAAGGAAGTCCATTCCAAGAGATAAGTTCGACACAAGCCTTTATGTTTTCTGATGAAAGTTGTGGCATCTTTCTCTTCACCCTTAAAGACCTGGACTGTATCCATCTAGATGATTTGGAGTATATGGATATAGTCTAGCAGATGGCTCTTCTCACTCACAGATCCAAGAAGTTCTACAATGGGACTGGAAGGAAGTTCCCCAGCAATACAACTAGTGGAATGTTTGGACTGGAGAAAAGCAAAGTCAAGTGTTACAACCGTAACTTGATGGGCCATTTTGCTAGGGAGTGAAAGTCACCAAGAACAAATGGTGGCCAAGCACAATCCAGACCAAACTACACTGACAAAGCCACCCAGAATGAAAAGCCAAAATAGCAAGCTGCAGTTGCTGTTAAAGAAGTAGGCTTTGACTGGAGCTTTCAGGTGGAAGATGCATCTCCAAACCAAGTACTAATGGTTGACCATGATGAAGCCAAGGTATTGGAACATCTTTATACTCCTAAATGTATTGCTAAAGTCCATAGATAGAGGACTTAGAGAAAACATCTTAGAAATGAGATCTTATCTTCAGTCCTTAAACATCTTAAAAACTGCTTTTAGAAAGGCTGAAAATGACTATAAACTAAAGATAGAGGACTTAGAGAAAACCATTTCAGTTTTAAAACATAAGCACACCAACTATAGGACTCAAATCAAGGATCTCATAACTAAGTTGACTGAATGCTAAACTGAGCTTTTGATTAGCAAAACCAGGGCAGAAAAAATGTGTTTTTGAAGAAAAGACCTTCAAGAAAATGATAACCTCATCCCTACATGCCAAGGTGTGTTATCAAAATAAGTAGGGACTGGGATCTAGTGAGATAGCTCCTCCACACACAATCTTGTCTTCAAGATCACCTAGGTGTGGAACTTGTGAAGATAAGCTTCTTCTTATAGACCCCTTGAGTGAAGAGGATGAATAAGTGATAGTGAAGAATTCCTCTCAGAAGAGTGAAGAGGAGGATATCAAGACTATCCTTCTGAGGAGAGTTGGAAGACTATGATGACCAAGTCTATGAGGAAGAAGTAGATCAGAAAGAAGAAAAGAAAAGCCATGAAGGCTCAAGAGATCAAGGCCATTTTGACTCTAAGCAGAAACAAGTTTTTATTTTTGCAGGGTTTGAAGTGGTTAAGACTAACAACAACAACCTAAACTCCTCTACCAAGATTTCTAGGTTTATGTTCAAATCATCTTAGCACCAAGAACAAGGTTGATCTGTTGTGTACCACTACTATACAACCTAGACTATCCAACTCCAAGAACAATTCTCAGGCCAAAAGAACAGTCTCAGCATCTACAAAGATGAAGGCAGAGAAGGAATGTGATCAAAGTCAGTCTTGTTCTCAAAAGAAGGCTCTTAGGAAGAAAAAGGTGGAATGTGTTATGTGTGAAAGTACTTCTCATCTTGCTAAAGATTGTCCATGCAATCAAAGAGGTACTCTTCATATGACCAAGAAAGAGACTTCCAAGAGCTCCAAGAAGATTTCAGCTTCGGAAGGAAAATCTGTTTCCTTCGAAAGCTCCAGAATAAAAAGGAAGGCAAGTGGAAAATTGCCTTCGGAAGAAAATTTGGTCTCGAATGAAAGGAATTCTTCCGAAGCACTGAAGTCTACTGCAGTGTTTGCAGGATCTTTCGAAGGTCCAGTCATCAAAACTTCCAAATCTCAAAAGCTTCCAAATTGTTGAAGATCAAGTCCAAACTTCCAAAGTGGTGTGGAAGTCAAAAAAAGACCAAGTGATTGAAAGTTCTCCATCAACAACAGCACAAGATCCTCAAAGAACAACTATAGGATCTATTATTGCTGCATTACCTTTTACTTCTTTTGTTGAGCCTAAGACCAATAAGGCTTGGATTTCCAAATGTAACTAATCATTTTCTTTATGAAGGAACAACTCAAGACAAACAAGAATGTCTAGATCATTGATAGTGGTTGTTCTAGGCACATGAGAGGCAATAGGTCACTAATCCAGAACTTTGAAAGAATTAATGGAGGGCTAGTTGCTTTTGGAGGAGACGAAGGTGGTTATATTTCTAGAAGGGGCAAGGTCACAAATGGTAAGCTCAGCATTGAGAAGGTAAACTTTGTCAAGGAGCTTGGGTACAATCTTCTGAGTGTATCTTAATTTTGTGATCAGAGTCATAACATGCTCTTTACTAAGCATGAGTGCATTGTTCTCAAGCCCGGGATGGTCATTTCTCATAAGCATATCTTGCTCCGATTCCCTAGGAAAGGGAACATGTACAAGATGGATTTGCAAGAGACATCTCCCTCTAGAGAAGTCTCATGCTTTCTATCTAAAGCTAATAGTGACGAGTCTTTCCTCTGGCATAAAAGAATATGCCATGTAAACTTTAAGAACATGAATAAACTGATTAAGAATGATTTGGTAACTGGAATGCAAAGAAAGAGTTTACAAGTGTTGATCATTGTGTTGCGTGCCTAAAATGGAAGCAACATAAGGTATCTCATAAGCCAAAGGAAAAACTCCATCACTACAACCCTTACACTTGTTACATATGGATCTCTTTGGCCCCACCAGTGTAATGAGTCTAGGAATGACCTCTTATTGTTTGGTGATCACAGATGACTTTACAAGATTCACTTGGGTCTTTTTTCTTAGAACTAAGGATGAGACCCCTTAGATTTTAAAGAATTTCAACTTAAATATTGAGAATCATATGATGAAAAGGTCAAAACCATAAGATGTGATCAAGGAATTGAATTCAAGAACCAAATCATTGATGCATTTTGTGATGAAAAGGGTATTACAAGACAATACAGTGCTCCCAGGACTCCGTAGCAAAATGGTATTGCTGAGAGGAGAAACATGATTGAAGCTGCAAGAACCATGTTGTCTGACTCTAAGTTGCCCATCACCTTCTAGGTAGAGACAATCACACTGCCTGCTATGTTCAAAATAGAGGTTTAGTGGTTAAGTCTCATAGCAAGACTCCTTATGAACTTTGGTACAAGAGGAAACCTTTCATTGGTTTTCTCAGATCATTTGGATGTCCTTGCACAATCTTGAATACCAAAGATCAAATTGCCAAATTTTCCGAGAAATCAGATAATGGACACTTCATTGGATACTCTTCTCAAGCTAAGGCTTATAGAGTATACAATCTCAAAACTAGAATGTTGAGGAGTCAACCAATGTGACTTTCAATGAACACACACCCAGTATGGCTGGTTCTGGTGCTGATTGGCTATTTGATCTTGATTTAGTTACCAACTGTTTTAACAAATCTTGTGAGAATGTTTTAGAATCTACAGATATTTTATCCCCTGGAGACCCTGATCAAATATTTGAACTTGGAAGATCTTCAAGCTACGCATCTTCCAGTCTAGTTGTAACTACTTCTGCAAATGAGGTTTCTATCAACACAACAATGACAAATTCAGCTGATACATCTGAGATGCCGTCAAATTCTAGCTTAGAGGCTCAACAACCAGATAAAGAAACTTCAAATGTAGAAGATAATGATGGTGGTGGTGATAGTGATCAAGAATTTGTTGATGCTGATAACCACTCCATAGATGAAAACATCAATGATGTCACACACTCATTGGATCAAGTTTCTGTTGATAAGTGTGTTGATATGGTAGGAGAAGTATCAATGCCAGATCTAAATTTTTCTAATTTAGATCTTTCTCGACAACTTTCTGTGATCCATCAACTTAGGATCCACAAGTTTCACCCCACCACTGACATCCTTAGAGATGTTGACACAGGGGTAAGAACAAGAGGACAAACCCATGAAGAAAATGTTTGTCTTCACTCTTGTTTCTTGTCCCAGATAAAGCCAAAGAAAATTGATGAGGCTCTGAATAATGGAAGTTGGGTTGAAGCCATGTAAGAGGAGTTGCTTCAATTCAAAAAATCAGAAAGTTTGGAACCTTTGTCCTCTTCCTCATAGGAAGACTACTATAGGAACCAAATGCGTGTTTAGGAATAAGAAAGATGATAGAGGCATTATCATTAAAAAGAAAGCTAGACTTTTTGTTCAAGGGTACACACAAGAATACGAATTGACTACATTGATGTCTTTGCTCCTATAACAAGACTAGAAGCTATTAGGATATTCTTGGCAGTTGCTGCATCCAAGAACTTCAAGGTCTATTAACTTGATGTCAAGTATGCTTTTCTATATGGGGTGATTGATGAAGAGGTGTATGTCAAACAATCACGAGGTTTTGTAGATCCTGATCATCCTGATTATGTCTGCAAGCTTGACAAAGCTTTTTATGGGCTGCACCAAGCACGAAGGAAATGGTATAGACTCTATCTCAGTAACTCTACAAGCATGGATATAGAAGGGGTACTATAGATGGAACTCTCCTCATCAAAGGATAGAGAAATGACTTAATGCTAGTTCAAGTGTATGTATATGACATCATCTTTGGTTTAACTAATACAAAGCTCTACAAAGACTTGAGAAACTAATGAAGGACAGATTTGAAATGTGTGCCATGGGGGAACTCAATTTCTTTCTGGGAATTCAAGTGAAGCAAGTTGAATATGGCATCTTTATTAGTCAGTCAAAGTATGTTCAAGACATACTCAAAATATTCAACATGACTAACTGTAAGATTGCTAAGACACCCATACCAAGAAACCACTCCCTTGGACCTGATCTTGAGGGGGAGTGTGTGGATAAACACCTTTACAGGGCTATGATTGGTCTCTTATGTATCTCACAGCCAGCAGGCCTAATATCATGTTATTTGTGCAAGATATCAAGTCAACCCTAGGATGTCTTACCTCATCACTGTTAAGAGGATTCTAAGATACCTCAAAGGTGCCTCAACACTTGGTCTTTGGTATCCTAAGAATTCTGACTTCTATTTGTATGCATATATAGATAGTGATTATGGTTGTTACAACATGACTACAAAGTCTACATCTGGTGGATGTCAGTTTCTTGGTAGAAGGGTTGTCTCATGGCAATCCAAGAAACAATCCCGTGTCTCTGCATCAACTACTGAAGCTGAATACATTGCTCCTACAAGCTGCTGTGCTCAAGTGCTTTGGATTCAGAATCAGATTCTTGACTATGGATTAAATTTCAAGGAGACTCCCATTCACATAGACAACAACAGTGCTGTCTCTATCACAGAGAATCCTATGCAGCACTCAAGGACAAAACACATCAATATCAGATATCATTTAATTATAGATAACTTTGAAAAGGGATTAATTAAACTAGTCAAAGATAACACAAATGAACAATATGTTGATTTGGTTACAAAAGCCTTTGATGAACAGATATTTAAGTATCTTATATCAGCTATTGGGATGATTAACTTTGAGTAAGTTTTCTTAAAACTATTTCATATTATTTCTTAAAATCTGTGTCTCCTAAGTTGTCTAGTTTATCACCTTCATAAGCTCTTGTTTTCTCTGGATAAAAAATTTTTGAAGACTTTCCTTAGAATTTTGAAAAATATTGATCCTTCAGAAGATATGCTTTTATCTTCGGAAGAAACTTATGCCTTCAAAACAGATAAATGCCTAAGTAATGTTCCTTCGGAAGAAATTTCTGAAATATCTTCCGAAGCATAAAACCTCTCTTAGGTACTTATATGTTTTCAAGGACAATTTCCTTTCGAAGCAAATTAACACTCAAAAGCTTTTTTCTATTGGCCAAAATGTCCAAGTCTTATTTTCTTCTGAAGCAAAATTTCTCAAAACTCTTACGAAATTCATCTGAAGTCATTTTAGCTTCGAAAGCTTTTTCATTAAAACTTCCAAAGACAATTTACCTTTGGAAGCTTTTTGACTCCCAAAAAAACTACTTTTTGAGCAAAAAGTAAACTACTTTTTTTGAAGATGTGATCGACATCCAGATTTCAAAGTTTATCCTCTTTCATTAACTTTGTCTTAAATCCTTTTTCATATATAAACCCAACAGTTCCCCCTCTTTTTATCATCTTCATCTTTCCTCCAAACCTAAATTCCCAATTTCTCTCTAAAACTGCCTTCATTCATACTTCCTTCGCCTTTAACCTTTCTCACAATAGCCAACCTTAACCGAAGAAATGACCCTGATTTCTCCATGCAATTACATAGGTAATACAACCAAGTTACTCTGTTAAACTCTGAGAAAGATCCACATTTCTAAGAGGTTTTCCGTTTCTTGGCTTTATCTAACTACTTCACCTCCCTTACCATTGATCCTACTATGTATGAGGATCATCTGCTTGAATTTTGGAAGACCTGCCAAGAGGTTGTTATGGATGGGAGAAGGCACTGTCTGCCATAATGCAAGGGAGAACAATCTTCATCACTCCGGCCATCATCAACAATCATCTTTAGCTGGATGATGAAGTAGGTGAGGTGTTCTTCCCAAAAAAAGTTGTAAACCACTCCTTTGAGCAAATGGGCTATGTAGGAGATTTCTTTGTAAAGACCTTCAGGAAAGAGAAGGTCTCATCCAAGTGGAAATACCTGCTTCATGTGGTTATCCACAGCTTGTCAAACAAGCATGGAGGGCGGGACCAGATTCCTGAAGATCTCTCCTTTATAGTGCATGGGATGGTTCAAGGAGTCAAGTTTAGGTACTCTCAATTTGTTTATACTAATCTGCTTGCTAACTTGGACTCCTTAGAATACTACATGTTTCCTAGATGTGTTTAATACATTCTTAACTATGAACTGGGCTCACAGTTAAGGGAAACATGTAATATTCTTAAATTGTGACAGATGAAGCTCGACATCTTTAGATTTTTTAGGAAGCCAACTCTTGGCTTCCCAGGGGTAGAAACATCCCTTGTCCCAAAAATGTTAGAGCTCATTGCTCAAGATGACAACCTAGCATCACAAGCTAGTGTTGAACACACACCTTCTACATCCTAACCACCACAATAGCCATAAATCACCCTCACCTAGAAAAGAAAATCCAACGAACCCCTGCTCAAACTATTCAGTTTGTACAGGCCCCCATTTACCAACCCATACAAGAGGAAGGGGATACTAGAGCTCCCACTTCTCCTGAGGACAAAACCTCTCCCATTACTTCAATGATCAATGCTGAGGTTCCTCATGCTCAGACTGATGAGCTCATAAGCCCAACTACCTTAAGACTTCACTCTGAGTCTCAACACTCAAGTGAACAACCTTCAGGGGACAGCTACTATCCTTAGCCTTTAGACTTAAACCAACCTATTCCTAACCTTGATTTCTATATTGATGAAGATTTAGGTTTCAGTGAGTACCATGACTCTCTCTTCTTTTCCACTTCTCAAAGAGAGATGAGTGCTCTTGAGTCTCCTATGTCTAGCCCACATCAGTCACCCACAACTGAGGTGGATACTTTTGAACCTGTTCAGGATATCCATATGGAAGAGGCTCTCACTTCTGCAAGTGATTACATCATTCAGACCTCAACCATGGCAACTCAGCCCATTGACACCTCCACAGAGGCTGTTAGTGAGCAGAGGAAATCTAGAAGCCAAGAACCTAAAGCTAGTGGTGAGAGAGAGCAATTTGGCACAATCATATCATCCTTCAATGATTCTTCTAATGAAGATGAGGGGACCCTGAGGCTAAAGGTGCAAAAATTGTCACAAACATGCACCTATTTAGTCTCCAAGGTCAGTAATCTTGAATCTCAGGTGACTACCTTGCAAAACAAGGTCAATGATCAACAACTTGAGATTTCTTATCTTAGGGAAAAACTAGCTGGAAGACCTTTAAGAAGAGCTCAATCAAGAACACAAGAACCTGTGAGTGTGATTGACCTAACTCCTAGTTCACCTATGCAAGAGGGTGATGCTACCAAAAAGGTTGAGAAAGTCATTACAGTTATGAAACCTAGGAGTTCTTCAGAGAGTATGGACATCGAAAGGAGTCACCATCCTCACTTGGAACCGTGCATACTCAGCAACTTCCCCAAGTTCACATTGACGTGGACTCCATAGACTCCTACATTCAGAGTCTTTTTGAGGAAGGTACACCAAGGGCAATGCCATCTCCACCAACTTCAAATCACATTATTGGTGGATGTATGACGAAAACAGGAGATCCCTTATCATTCAAAGAGTTCAAGGGTAGCAAGAAGTCTTCAACTTTTAGACGTTGAACTTCTATGAAAGTCTTGAACTTGTTAGCATTCCACTTGTCAACCAAAGCCAATCCAGGCAAGCTAACAAGCTGGCTCAAAGAATTCAAGACAGAATCACTGACGAGTTCATCTTCAGAAGGAGACTAAGGCAATCAGGTAATATCATTAGTCAACTGGATGTTGAGGTAGATCCTAAGATTAGCTTCATAGGGGAAAACTTCACTAAAGGCCAAGTGGTAAAACCCAAGAGCCCTGTCTCACCATCATCTGCTACAGAGGTTCATTTCCTTGATGAGGCACCTACTGGTGAAGGTGCATCTCAACCTCTCTCTGGCCAGAGCTTAGAAGCTACACCAAGCAATGAAGGCCAAAGCTGTCTCCACACTGAGTCATAAAGGTTTGTGAGTGAGAAAAGGAAAATAAAATGACTTCTAAAGAGATTGAGCAGGAGACAAAGAGAGGAAAAGGAAGCTGAGGGGAGAAAGTTCCTCTACTAGGTCTATAATACTCATGGGAGCTGCAATCAGGGTTTCCCCTGGGCTAAACTATTAGGATGATGAGTTGGGGGCAGTTAGGATCAACTACTTGCAGACCAGGAACTATGACACTGATAATATCATCTCCCTCCCCTTAGATGAATTAAATGAACTGGCTGACATGAAATTATCAAAGAAGAGAAAGGAGGCAAGGATGCAAAGCTATTTCTTCAAATCAAAGAGGAAAGAGGAAAAAAGAAAGAAAAGACTATACAAGCATGTGCCTACTCTCTCCCCAGTTCAAGAAGGTCCTATACAAGAGGATGTGGTTCCACAGGAACCTTAGGTAGACAAAGAAAAGGATAGGATCAACATGATCAACTTCTTGAGTGCCACAGCCTCTATCAGGCTACTGCACTTCTTCCCTTACCCTATGACTACGTTTTTTATTCAAAAAACACCATCTTATTTAGTAAAATATTATTTTAAATGTCTCTTGATCTAAAAGTTCACGCTTTTCAGGTTACGGCAGATTAGGGTTCTGAAAAATCATATTTTGTGTCAAAGTGCCAAAAACCTTCGAATTTTCAAAACCAGCAGCCTCCAGTCGCATGATTGGCTCAATCGCACGACTGAACTCAATCACATATCCCTTCGCACGATTGAACTCAGTCGCCCATCCATTCGTACGACTGAACAATTGCATTCACATTGTCCATCCACATTTGTCCAATCGCATGACTGTTGATCCGCATTTGTCCAATCGCACGATTGGCTCATTTGTATTTGTTCAACCGTACGATTGACTCATTTGCACCTCTCCATTCGCACGAGTGAATAAGTCTTGTCTAAAGTTCAAAGTTTAACAAATAGAACATCAGTACTCAGTGTTTAAAGCCAGAAGGGACTCTCATATCCAAAATCCTTTGCTTCTGGAAAATGAAATTGGGAATCACAATAAGCCCCCTAAACTCATAACGTTAGACAATTGCCCACAATGGAAGCAAAGGTTCGAGATATATATGTAAATAGAGTTGATCCAAATCTGTGGGAATCAATCAAGATATGATATAGTATGCTGGTTGGTGCTGATGGTATTAAACGTACCTTCGGTGGTATGGCTGATAGCCAGAAGGTGAAGTACAATGCTAAAAAGAAAGTTTATGCTTTGTTGACTTAGTCGATTCCTAAGGACGTATTCCATCAGTTTTTTGAAAACAAACAAGCAAAGAAGTTATAGGAGGCTCTAGAAAAAATGGTATGACAGGAATGCAACATTGAAAGCCTTAAAGGCAAAGGCTCTGAAAAAGGAGTTTGATAACTTCTCTTCAATAGTGAAAGAGAGCCTGGATGACATCATCGATCGATTCTACCACTTGATGAGTGAGTTGCACATTCATGGGGTAACCACGTCCATGGAAGACAAGGTGTCAAGTTTTTTAGATGGGTTGCCAGAGAAGTGGGTCTCGTTTGTGTCAAATCTAAGACAGAATGATAGGCTGGCGAAGTTGGATATTAATGATTTCATTCTAAAGCTGAGAGAGGAAGAATTGAGGATGAAGTACAGGTATCAGAAAGGATCATACGATCAGAACCCATCACTTTATAACTTATCTCCGACTCTAACAAGTTCAGAAGCACCACTTCAAACGACATTTATGTCTAGTTCAGCAGCTCCTTCCCAAGCCACTACTTCAGGCTCTGAAACGTCAGGGTCATCTTGCACCCAATATATATTGCTTGAAGCAAATGCTACAAAGTTGATGACCAAGAATCTCGGTAATATTACTGTGGAGGTGGCAAAGGAGCACATGGATCTCCTAGCAGCTGTCGTTCATTCCTATGATGGCCTAGTTCCGGGGAGATTGGAAACGACCATCTCGCAGATGAAGATTACGAGCAGGTGGATGAAACTGAACTCGAAAGAATGGATATCATGTGGGCATTGGCTAGTGTTGTCCGAAGGGTGAAGAAGTTTGTGAAAAGACTAGATAGAACTTGATAGCCACAAAAGACACTAGCTTTGGTTTTAATAAAACCAAAGTTACCTGCTTTAACTGTGGAGAGAAGGGCATTTCAAATGTGAATGTGTTAAGCCCAACAAGACAGGTAATCGTAATCATTCTCAACCTTCAATCGTCAAGACAAACCCACAAGTGGTGCTACCTCGTCAAGAGGCATTGACTGCACAAGACGACGAAGGGCAAGATTGGACCTTTTGATTTGTATCTCCGGGAGAATCCAACATTGCTTTTGTGGAGGGTTTGGATGATGACTCTGCAACCGAAGGTGAAATCGCAGCTAAACTAGTGATGTCAAATAATGAAGATACTGCAAACGTAGTCAATCATCTGATTGAAGAAGATCTCAGAACAACAGGTTCAGAATCATCAACACCTGAACAGTCAAACTCTGCTATGATGGCTGGTTCAACCGAGTCTTCACAGGTAAGTACCAAAGACCAACTCTTTGAAAGTCATGCGTGTAATGAATGTAATAAATTTAGTGAAAGCATAGATTCAAAATTTGCTAGGTTATTAGACCACAATGATAGCTTAGTAAATGACTTACAACTGTGCATAGAAGCTAATCGGATTTTGAAACAAAATGAGCACAATTATAAAGAGAAAATAGAACTTTTAAATAAACAACTAAGGGAAACCGAAGTTGTTGCTTTTAATCAAGCCAATGACATAAAGTTCTACTTAAACTCCGTGGAAGAAACAAAGAAAAAAAAAGCAGTTTTAGAAGTCGAAGTCAACTCATTAAAATAAAAACTGCACAGTTGGACCAGTTCTTCTCACATAGCCCAACACTTAGTGAAAGAACGTTACAATGGGGAGGGGTTGGGTTACAAAGTGGTTCCACCACCATATGAGATCATGTTAAATGCTAATTGTAGACCAATAAATAACAATTCAATCAAGGATCGTGTGGTGTCCACTCCTTTAGTTAGTGGTCTGGATTCCACGAGTAAACCTGGGGGATTCTGAGGCTACTTTGAAGTCTAAAGGTAAGATGCCTATTGTGAATTTGGATGAACAGTTTGAAAAGGCTAATGTAAAGTCAGGTTCAAACATGTCTATTTCTGAACCCAAAAAGACTAAACAAGTTAACCAACCACGTGCTCCATGTCATAGTCCAAATAAACAAAAGGGTAAAGATGTTAAAAATGTACAAACAATGAATTTTGTTAAAAAAGAAAAAACATCTAAAAAAGAAGTGTCCAAACCCAAACACTAAAGTCACACCTGTGTCACACACTTCCCCATAGAAACAGTTCACCAACATGTAGAAAGTAGATCATGCTACAATTATGGAAAGTATGGACATAGCTTCTAATTGTCCTTATTATCTGACACTAAGAAAGAAATTTGAACTTCATGATACTAAACCAAGTTCTTCAAAAAGGAGTTCTATCCCTCCACCACAAAGAATTAGTGAACATAAAGTTCAAACCGTAAGCCAGTTTTCTGTTTATCACAAACAGGCTTTACACAAAATTGGCTTATGGAAAGGAAAGTCGAGTCCAATGTCTGAAAATAAGAACAAGAAGAAGAATGATTTGCTCTCACCCTCAAATGGACAGTGGCTTGTGTTTATGATGTGTGATTCCTCCAGGTCACCCAAGCCAGTTAGGCTTGGGTCCCTAACCTAAACTAATCATTTCCTTTGAATGTGCAGGCTGTCCGCTATAGTGCTACTACAAATACCTAGATTGTTGATAGCGGGGCATCAAGGCACATGACTGGGAACCTGTCTCTCCTGTCTAATGTCAAACAAATTAAAGGGGGACACGTTTCATTTGCTGGAAATAAAGGAGGATATATCACTGCACAAGGCAAAGTGGGAAACCAGAAAGTTAAGTTTGATAAGGTAAACTATGTTCAACAACTTCAAAATAACTTACTTTCTGTCTCCCAGATATATGACAAAGGATTCAAGGTTGTATTTGATGACCTGAAGTGCTATGTTCTGAAAAAGGAATATGTTATCCTGGAGGACCAAGTTTCAATGTCAGCTTCAAGATATAACGATTTATATGTCCTGGACCTATCAAAGGTGTTAGGATCATGTATTGAATGAAATACTAACTGATATACGTGTATACCAAGTCAAATAGTGCGGAATCCTATTTGATTAGCGATCCAATTAGTGAGACCACACGTAGAAACAATTGTGGATTAAATCTAAATGTTAAGAACGATTAATCGATCATGTGCGATCTGTGAACTTGGAACAGGTTCTTAGAGGTCTATAGACGGCAATGGTATGAACCATTAGAATGGTTTAGTCGTGTGATTGAGTTATGCGGTTGATCCATTCGCACAACTGAGTGTTCAGTCGTGCGACTGAGTCAATCTCATGTTACAATAATGTGACTGATCTAGTCTCCTGGTTCAGTCGTGTGACTGGTTCATTAGCATGAAGTTGTTCATGCGTATGGTCCAATAGCATGGGCCAATCGCATGAGAACTTCATATGATTAAGTTTGAATATGTTTCACAATTATTATTTAACTTAAATCTATTCAAACAACCACAAACCTATATAGTTAGTTCAATAAGTGTTATTATATACTAAGCAATGAAATATGCAACATTATAAGCACAACCACACATTGTATTTCATTAAGTAACCATTCTATTACATATGTGTAAGACAATAAAGATATTTTACATTAAGCTCAGAAACTAAGTACACATGTATCTACAAACTCCCCCTTGGATCTAGTTTCATCTACTGTCTTACATTCTTCATAAGCTCCTCGTATTTCTTGTACTTCTCTTCTCTTCTAACTCCTGCATGTATTTCAAAAGCGAAGCAGAGCCGTATCACATTCTGGAATCGGAGAGCTTGTATAATATCATGCGAGTCATAGAACAGTGGCCACTTGTATAAGGTGTAAACATCATCAGCTGACAAGTTAGTGAGCCACATGGGGTCAAACACCCTGATAGTTTCCATACTACCATTTCTGTTCAACACTATGATTACCTCACCTATTCTCTAATCGTAGTACCACCACTTGAAGTGTGGAGTGAAGTCCTGTGGCATTTCCCGTAGAGGGATTCTAGATATCGTGCGCGGAGGACTCCACTTTAACACTATTTTTGACTTCCCAGTTATGGAATCAACTTCAGATCTTCTAATATTCCTTGTTGGTTGTTGAGGCTTGAAGTTGACCCACCGGGTGTGGTACTCTCTCTTTAACGCTGCTTCAAACCAGCCTGACATCTTACGAGGGTCAGCATATAGCAACTTCAATTTTGCTAGCTGGTTAAGCTCAAAACCTGGAAGAGTCTTCAGATCATGTGGGAATCTGAAGTACTTGATCCCCTTCTCTCTATTAACAGCATAAACATTAAGATCTTCAAAATAGGCCCACGCTATAATTTTGCCTGACACCTTGTGATGCTTCTTCACTCTATAGAGTTTGGTGTAGACATTTGACTTTGGAGCACTGCGCTGGGCTCTAATTTCTAAAAATCATGCTGCCCATTCAGCCTTTCTGATATTAACATCTCGGCGTCCAAGGCTTGGGCTTGCTCTTTATTCTTTTCCGACTCCTGTTCCATTTTATCCAGAGTTTCAAAAGTATCACTAACAAGGGGGTCACCCAGATTGGGGACTACATTTCCTTCCTTGTTAGCGTACTCTGGATGATGATGGGCCGTGACATCCTCAATCTCTATCTCGTCTATGTCATTTAGCTCATCGTCACTGTCTATGTCCACTATAGGAGAATCCTTCACGATCTCATCAGGACTCAGTCGGAATATTTCGGCCAATTGCTCATCGGTGAGATCATGAATTATTTCTCCTTCTTCAGAAGTGTAACTCACAAATCTCCTGACTATCCCTTGCAGATCAAGAATCATAGTAAGTTGAGTCTTGATCTGCTGAAGGGGAGCAACATTGTATTCATCTCCTTGAAAATTTGGATCTGTTTGATTTAAAACATGTAACACATCAACCATTAGTCAACAATCAAAACGGTAAACATCTAATATATACATAAACCTTAATCACATAATATTAATCCAAAATTCAATTACAAAGTTTTCAAGTACATATATATCTAAACATTACTTTTCCCCTGAATAGCCGGCGCGTCAGTAGGAGGGGCAGAAGATGAGGCTCCTTGGTCTTGATTTTTCCTTTTACGTCTCTCCTGACCTTGAGCTGATGTAGATGCAGCTGCATCTCCTTCTTTATCATCATCATTGTTCTACCCTTCCCCCTTGTCTCTTCCTTCTCACTTGCCTCATCATCATCACTATCATCATCTTCACCCTCATCATTATCATCATCATCATCATCATCATCATCATCATCTCCTTCCCTTATCTAGAGTGGCTCATCCTTTGAGCCCTTGAGCTTGAGCATGATGGTCTTGTTTGATGCCTCCAACTCCTCTATCTTCTTTGATGAGTGGATGTTTTGCTCCTGGAGTTGGGCAATTTGCTCAGCTTGCTGTGAGATCTATTGTGCTTGGGTAGTGTTTAGCTCCACAAGCTGACGTAGCTGGGCAGTCTTTTCTTCATCAGCAGCTAACAGCTTCAGCACCATACGGTTGAGTGCTGACAGTTTTCCTCTACGCTAATGGGGGGTAGAGATGATCCTGTGTGGTATGTAGGATGGGATGATGGTCCGGCTTGGTGGCTAGTGGTGGTGGTGGTAGCAGAGGTGAAGATTGGGGTGGTATAGATGTAGGTGGTAGTGGATGAGCTGTAGTGGTGGTGGATGAGCTGTAGTGGTGGTGGATGGGATGTGGGTAAGTAGTGGAGTGGGTGTGGTAGTGGTGTGTGAGGTGGTGGCAGGTGGTGTGGTAGCAATGGTGGTGGTAGTGGTGGAAGGTGTGGTTGAGGTAGTGGCTGTGGTGGTGGAGGAGGTCAGGGTAAACTTTAGTCTTTTCCCCTTCTTGCCATAGGTGTGTGCTATCCTCTTCTTCCTTGAGCCTCTAGGCATAGAGGCTCCCTCTTGGCTGCTGGGCGGGTCCGGGGCATATGTGGGATCTGAATCAGCAGCAGCATCCCCAGACTCCCCTAGGCGTCCACCAACCACCCTCAAACCTCTCTCTGTGGCAACCACCTTGCTGCCCACAGTCCTCGTAAGAGGCTCCTCATCACTCTCTGCCTCCTTATCTGGAGGACAGAAATCCTGGTGAAAGCTGGCAGTGGTGGCATTTGTATGAGTAGGGGGTGGAGATGTAGTATCAATAGGGCTGGCCCTAGAAAGAGTGGGGCCAGAATCTCCACCCATGTCTCCGTCATCATCATCGGAGTCATCAAATAGGAGAGCAAGCTGCTCAACATCTAAATCACTCTCCTCATGGTGCCACTTTCGCCTAGCCGGCACCCTGTAATCAGCCTGGGCCAGATGCCCGAAGAGTCTCTTCACAGGGGGCTTGACTTGCTTCCCCCTATAGACCTTCATGCGGCCCAAGGTCGTGTCATCCATAATCTCCAGCGATACAGCATCGTGGCTCTCCTTGGGCAAGGCTGGCAGCTTCTCATCAATGATCATCTGTAGGAACCTTAGATACATGCAGAAGCCCTCCTTGCCCTTGCCTCAAGGTTCTCTATGAGGTAGGCAAATATCATATTGGAGAAACTGAAGGGGTGGTTGAGTACCAGTGCCACGTAGGCATTCTGGATTTGGTCTGAGAGGTCATCAAACCCACCCCTCCTCGATGCCAAGCACTTCAGTATCACATGCTCCAAGTACTTAAACTGGGGACACATGTTGCTTTTATTCAGCACACTTGCATTTATGTCCCCAGCGTACTTCATCCTAAGGAAGCACCCTCTCACTGTCAGAGGGTGTAGCCTGGTCGGGTGCTATGCATCGTCACCCAGATCGGGGACTCGATGAATATCAGCAGCAGTCACCTCGATATCATGCCCAAAGATGGTACTTCGGATGCTGTAGGGCTCTTGTGAATGATCAACCGATGTCCCCTCCCAGAAGGCCTGCTGTATAGACCGATAGGGAGTGCACGGTATGGATTTATCTCTGTGAATGCAGGATCTCTTTAGGAATGCAATGATCCCTGCAAACTCGGCATCGTTTCGAGTTGTGGCATCCAATGGGCACAAATGTTGTGCTCGGGGTTGATGGACCACCTATCAGCAATCAATCTGTAACACAAGTGACATACATGTTAGATCATCACATAACAAAAACCATTTGTAATTAACCTATTTGAGCTCAGTCTGGTTCAATCATGCAATTGAACAATACGACTGAGTTCAGTCGGTTGACCTAACAGGCGACTGAATACAGTCGGGTGACTGAACATACGACTGAGTTCAATCGGGTGACTGAGCCTGCGATTAGTTCAGTCGGCCGATTAAGCTCATGATTATCCATTCGGCCAAGTGAGTCGTTCGGCCAGCTCAGTCGTGCGATTGGAGTTCATCAAGGTGTCTAGTCATCTGACCTGCTGTCTGTTCGAATGAAATTTGAATTTTGACCAATTCTTCAAATTAGACGTCGTGTTTTGTTCATTAGACTCGCAATCACTCTACTAATCACCTAATAACCTAGATTTCAACATTTTACTTAGTTTAGTTAGGTTATTTGTCCATTTTAACTTCGGTTCTTGATTAGGGCCAAAAGTCGTGAACTAGGGCTCAATTCGGTAGAGTTTTCGTTAGATTGCACCGCATTATACCTGTAAAATCACCACAGAACATTAGAATGTCAAAATAAGTAGGCAAATTAGGTCTAAAGAATTTTGGTAGAATAACGACACTTTATGCGATTTTAAGGCAAATGGGGGGGGGGGTGATGAGTTTATGAGATCGACTATGGCCCTATTTATACTGAATCTGATTTCAATCGGGCGACTGGACCCATTCGTTCTGTTCATTTGGGTGAATGGACCTCAGTCATGCGATTGGTTCAGTCGATCACATTCAGTCGGGCGACTAGGTTTCAGTCGGACGACTGACTCATTCGGTCAGCTCCATTCAGGCGAATGGCTCAATCTTGTAAGTCATTCGTGTGAATGATTCATACTCATGCTCCATTCGGTTGTCTAGGGCATAAGTATGGTCCAATCGTGCGACTGATCCATACTCATAGTCTAGTCGTGCGAATGGATCATACTCTTGATTTTGACTTTATGACCATTTGACATTTTAGACCCTTTAACTATTGATTAAACATTTTGAGCATACAATCATCTCAGACATGATCCTTTTAACTTGGAAAACTTTTGATCACCTCAGACGTGACTCATTTTACATTTGAAAGCATGTGTGGTCACCTCAGACGTGACCCTTTTAAGTGATTAAATTCCAGATTGAATTCCATGCCATAATCCAACAGATACAACTAAACTGACTTAAACAAATTTAAACAAAATAAAATTTAACTAACAGAACTAAAATGTTTTTTGTGTTTTGTGTGGAGTGGAAATCCTAAGATAGAAATCTACCAGATTTATTTCATTGAACAGATAGCTTCAAGTTATTTTGACCATAAGTGAAAGATTCATTATGGAATCATACAAGTAATCAAATCATTCAGGACGTGTTTCCAAAACCATTTGATGCTAGATTCTTGTTTTCATCGAGGGTCATTTATCAATTTTAGGAAATCATACTGGTACTACGAGGTGCATACGTTGATTTGGATTTTGAAGAATTACAGCCACACTGATTGTCAGTATAATTGTCCACTTAAATCCATACACAGACTTTTGACACAGATTGGTGATAGAATAGGTTATGTTTTTCTGCTAACATTTGTGGAGCCCACACTTATATGGTAATCAACATTCCTCAGGAGACTTTTGAGTGGTCTATAGGTATTTTGACAAGAAAAGACTATTCTTAGAACTTTCAAAGAGAAGCCAAGCCTCAGGTAAGTGCCATCGCACATCAGAGAGGCGGCAAACAACAATGAACTCTAGAATATCTAGGTTATGCTAATCCCCAGGTCAGTGCCATCGCACAGTAGAGAGGCACACAACCTATCTTCTTGTTAGAACATAATTTTTTTCTTTTGCACATAACACACCAACAACATAGGTTATCAGCTTGATTGTGTTTATTTTTCATTTTTTTCGTGCTTTGCTCTTTTAGTGGTCATCCGCACACATTTGTGGCGTTTATTTGCTCATCATCCCTTATTGCAAATAACTGATTGTGTTAGCTAGTGATAAGACGGGAACCCACAGTCAGTTGAACAGTTTACTTTAAATTGAGTTCACCAATGAGGTATAATCATCTAATGTGTTGAATCTACCGACACATCATGTGGTGGTCTAACAACCTCTAGATCTACTTTCTTTGCATTACCTTAGTAGTAGCCAGTGTACTATCATTTTCCTTTTATATTGCCCAGACATCTCAGACTTATACTTTGAATGTTGCATCTAATTCAATTTAATATTTTAATGTCCCAAAAATTTTGTTCCTGTGTACTATCATTTTCCACAGTCCTTGAATCGGTTTCATAGAGCCGGTCTCATTTCTATCAGCTAGCCCGTCCTCCTCCCTTTTTTTAATTACTGACTTAACCTATTCTCCCCCGAAAATTCTAAAACCGTAAAAGAATTGCGTTTTTAGGATTTTAATAGGTGAAGAAATAACAGCAATAAAGTTAATTAAATTTAATAAATTAAAATTAAAGAAAATAGAAGAAAATTTTACTTTACGCATCGGACTAAGCATGGTCATCTTCTTGAATTACCTCACTTTTCTTTTTAACACCGTTGACCTCTAACAAGTATAGAAAATGTGGTTTATCAAAAGCTTTTGTATAGAGGTCAGCGCGTTGAAAATCCGTATTTATTTTAACGACATCGATTAGATTCTTTTCATAGCAATCACGTATAAAGTGATATTTTATGCTGATGTGTTTGGTCTTAGGATGTTGGACAGGATTTTTAGTAACGGCTATTGTAGCAGAATTATCAACAAAAATAGGGGTGTTAGAAAATTGCAAACTGTAGTCCCGCATCTGTTGTTGAATCTAGATGATTTGAGAACAACAGCTTGCCGTAGCAACATATTCAGCTTCACAAGTTGACAACACAACTGATGTCTGCTTCTTACAATGCCATGTGACTAATCTTCTCCCGAAGAATTGACAACCTGCTGATGTAGGTTTGTAATTCATCTTGCAACCGCCATAATCTGAATCGCTGTACGTGGTAAGCTCAAGTCATCGTCATGAGGATACCATAACCCAAGTGTTGGTGTACCCTTCAGATAACGAAATATCCTCTTGACCCCGATAAGATGGTTTACTTTAGGTTTTTCCTGATATCTTGAAAAAAGACACGTTGCATACATGATATCAGGTCTTGAGGCAGTGAGGTACATGAGGGATCCAATCATTGCTCGATACATGGTGGCATCAACCAGATCACTATTCTCGTCGGGTGCTACATCATGGTTTGTAGCAAGTGGAGTCCCAGCTGCGGACGCATTCTTCTTATATCAAACCGACTGAGAATATCCCTGACATACTTTGTCTGATGTAGGAATATCCCCTTTGGTGTTTGATCCACCTGCAACCCGAGAAAGAACTTCGTCTCTCCCATGACACTCATTTCAAATTTTGCCTTCATTACTACTTCAAAGTCTTTACATAGTTCTTCATTCTTGTAACCAAAAATTATGTCATCAACATAAATTTGAATTAGCAACAGATCACCATCTTTCTCTTTGATGAACAATGTATAGTCAATTACACCTCTGTGAAATTCGTGTTTCACGAGGTGAGTTGAGAGTTTTTCATACCATGCTCTCAAAGCTTGATGAAGCCTGTAGAGAGCCTTATCTAGTTTGTAAACTCTATCCTGATGATATGGATCCTCAAATCCTTTGGGTTGACTGACATACACTATTTCTCAGATTTCACCATGAAGAAATGCACTCTTTACATCCAATTGATAGACTTTAATCTTCATGTAAGAGGCATAGGCTAGGAAGATATGGATTGCTTCTATTCTTGCCATAGGTGCAAAAACTTCATTGTAATCAATTCCCTCGACTTGTCGAAATCCTTGAACTACAAGCCGAGCCTTGTTCCTGATGATGACACCTTGTTCGTCTTTCTTACATTTCAAGACCCATTTGGTGCCAATGACCTTAGCATCTTTAGGTGTATCTACCAGTGTCCATACACCTAACTTCTTGAACTGAAGAAGTTCTTCTTGCATGGCACTCACCCATGCCTTATCATTTAGGGCTTCACTAATGTATTTTGGCTCGAACTGATACACAAAACAATGATAAGCACCATCGTGAAGGTACCCTTTCTCCATTACCGAGGGATGATCAGCTGAATACAACTGATTTCTTGTCTGAACTCCTGATCTGACATCCCTAATGACATTGTCCAGAGGATGATAGACATTTAGGCGTGATCCAGGAATGGTGGGAACAACTACCTCAAAATCAAGATTATGAATGTTTGGTTCAGTATCTGAGGCAGTAGGAGTATGAGGTTCCGAAGACTCAGAGGCATCAACGTCAGATGCTTGTGGACTTGCAGTAGGAGGAACCTGTTGCTCCTGAGTGTCCCGATCATTCTTCACGGCTTCATCGCTCGAGGAAGAGTCACTTACCTCGAGTGCTCCCCTTGAGTTAGTAGATGATTCACCTTATGAGCCAGATGATGTAGATTCCTATGATGGTGTGTTTAGAACATCATACATCATTTTGCCTGCTAACTCATCATCAGACGTGGAGAGAGGGATGTTGAAAGACTTGAAGAATCTATCATAGTCGAAAAAGAAGGTAGGTCCTTTTCCAACAGGAGGGGTGGTATATCTTTGAACATTGACTTTACACCACACCTCTACTTGACCCGTTGAGTTGTTGTAAACTCACTTATTCAGTATGTTGTATCCTAGGAAGATGCCCTCTTCAGCCTTCTCGCTAAACTTCCCATCCTGAGTTTTCTTTAGCAACGTGCATGGTGCTCCAAACGGTTGATACTTTAGATTTGCTTTACATCGTTGAAGTAGCTCGTAACACGTCTTGCCATGATGTTTTACTACGAGAACTCGATTTAACATGTAACACGCATTGGCAACCGCCTCATTCCAAAATTAGATAGGCAGTTTCGAGTCTACTAGCATTGTGTGTGCTGTCTCTATTAAGTTGCGATACGTTCTCTCAGCAACCCCGTTCATCTGAGGAGTGTAGGCGGAAGTGAACTGATGCACAATTTCCTTTTCTTTGCAGAAAGCATCCATCCATTGGTTCTTGAACTTGGCTCCGTTGTCTAAGTGTACTTGGCTTACCTTCAGCTTATAGAGAGACTCCAGTGTAGTTACCATTCCTTGAATGACTCAAAAGTTTCTGATTTTGATTTCAGAAACATCACCCAAGAGAATCTTGATTAGTCATCAGTAACTACATAGCAGTACAAGTCACCTGTGATGCTTCTTGTACTGACTGGACCAAACAGTTCCATGTGAAGAAGCTCAAGAGGCAGTTCTATAGAGTTAACTTTCTTTTCCCTATGAGACTTCTTTGTCTGTTTGCCTTTCTTGTATGCGACACAAAAATCCAGGAGTTGGAAGTTCTTTACATTTACTCCTTGCACTAGATCATTCTGGATCAAGTGATTCATCTTCCTTAGATTGATGTGTCCCATTCTCCTATGCTAGGAGATTGAATCCTTCTCGGTAGCTTTTGACAGGAAGCACTGTACTTGATGATCCGTTGTAGAGTCCTTTGATAGATCCAAGACATAAAGACATTAT
Source organism: Flaveria trinervia (assembly GCA_025506515.1). NCBI lineage: Eukaryota > Viridiplantae > Streptophyta > Magnoliopsida > Asterales > Asteraceae > Flaveria > Flaveria trinervia. The sequence goes on along the minus strand of CM046450.1, from coordinate 34,838,036 downwards.
ATCTTGAGGCAGACATTAAGACTGGTCCTCCGGGATCACATAGTCCTTTTTCAGGACATAGCACTTCTTATTATCGAAAACTACCTTAAAGTCTTTGTCACATATTTGGGACACAGAAAGTAAATTGTTTTGTAGTTGTTGAACGTAGTTTACCTTATCAAACTTTACTTTCTGGTTCCCTACCTCCCCTTGAGTTGTGATGTACCCTCTTTTGTTTCTACCAAAAGAAACATGACCTCCTTTGATTTGTTTGATGTTTGATAGGAGTGCCCGGTTTCCAGTCATGTGCCTTGATGCTCCGCTATCTACAATCCAAGTGTTTGTTTCAGCACTATAGCGAACACCTTGCACATACAATGGAAATTATTAGTTGAGGTTAGGGACCCAAGCCTTAACTGGCTTGGGTGACCCAGAGGCATCACACAACATAACTTCCACCTATTGACCTTTTGAGGGTGAGGGAAGATCTATGGTCTTCTTGTTCTCATTATGAGATTCATGGATAGATTTCTCTTTCCATAAGCCAGTCTTATGCAAGGCCTGTTTGTGATAAATAGATGACTGGTTGATAGGTTGAACTTTAGGTTCACTGACTCCTTTTGGTGGAGTCATGGATCTTCTTTTGGAAGATCTTACTTTAGTGTCGTAAAGTTCAACCTTCTTCTTTGCATCTGATAATAAGACAATAAGACGCAATGTGCCCATATTTTTCACAATTATAGCATGATCTGCTTTCAACTTTACGATTTATTTATTTCTGTGGAGAAGAATGTGACATACGAGTGACTTTATTCTGTTTGGGTTATGTTATTTCTTGTTTACATGCTTTCTCTTGTTTAACAAAATTAATTGTTTGGACATTGTTAACATCTTTTCCCTTTTGTTTCTCTGGACTTAGACATGACGCACATGGGTGGTTAATATGTTTGGTCTTTTTGGTTCATAATTAGGCTTGGTTGATCCAGACTTAACTTTAACCTTTTCAAATTGTTTGTCCAGATTGACACAAGGCATTTTACCTTGTGATTTTGAAGTGGCCTCCTCTAGTTTAGTGCCAGATTCATTAGATGTACATGTGGTATCTAGGTCACTTACTAGAGGAGTGGACACCACATGATCCTTGATTGGGTTATTGTTTACTGGTTTACTTTTAGCATTCATGAAGGTCTCATGTGGTGGTGGCACCACTTTATATCCCAAACCCTCCCCATTATTATGCTCTCTCACTAAGTGTTGGACAATGTGGGATGAACTGGTCCAACTATGCAGTTTTTGTTTTAGTGAATTTACTTCTATTTCCAAAACGGACTTTTGTTTCTTAGCGTCTTCTAGGGAGTTTAGATAGAACTTAATTTCATTAGCTTGGTTAAAGGCTACAACTTTAGTTTCCCTAATCTGTTTGTTCACTAGTTCTATCTTTTCTTTGTAATTATGCTCATTTTGTTTAAAGACTATTGGCTTCAGTGCATAGTTGTAGGTCCTTTACTAAGTTATCATTATGGTCTAATAACCTAGCAAATTTCATATCAATGCTTTCCCTAAATTTATTACAATCAGAACAAGCATGATTATTGAAAAGCTGAGTAGTGATACTTACTTGAGAGGGTGAGGTTGAATCAGTCATGAAAGTAGTGTCTGACTTCTGTGGTTCTGGTGATTCTGGACTTGTTGTACTTGTCCCTTCTTCAGGTAGGAGATCAACTACTATTGTAGATTCTTCAACGTTTGACATTGCGAGCTCCACCGCAATATCACCCTCACTTGCTAAGTCGTCATCTAAGTCCTCGACACTAACAATGTTGGATTCTCCCGGAGACACAAACCGAAAGCTCCAATCTTGTCCTTCGTCATCATGAGCAGTCAAGGCTTTAGAATCCTTGATTGACGAAGTAAGACTGTTTGTGGGCTTCTCCTGACGAGAGAAGGATGAGAATGGATTCCCATTTCCCATCTTTTTGGGCTTCACACATTCACGTTTGAAGTGCCCCTTTTCCCTATTATTGAAGCAAGTAACCTTTGATTTGTCAAAACCAAAAGTTGTGTCCTTAGTGGCAACTAAGTTCTGTCCGGTTTTCTTGACAAACTTCTTAGCTCTCCGGACAGCACTTTCTAAGGCCCATATTATGTCCATCCGTTCTAGCTCTGTCTCGTATACCTGCTCATAGTCCTCATCTGCCAGATGGCAGTTCCCAATTTTCCCAGCAACTAGCCTGTCATAGGATTGGACTACTACTGCTAAGAGGTCCATGTGCTCCTTTACTACCTCAACAGTCTTACTCCCGAGATTCTCGGTCTTCAGTTTTGTAGCATTTGCTTCAGGTGCAATGTATTGGGTATCTGACGACCCTGATGTTTCAGATCCTGAAGAGGAGGCTTGAGATGGACTAGCGGAACTCGACACAAAAGCCGTTTGTAGTGGAGCTCCAGACGTTTGTTGAGTTGTACAAGGCTGGGTTATGATCATAAGTAGACTTTTGTGCCCTTTACTTCATCCTCAACTCTTCTTCCCGTAGTTTTAGAATGAAGTTGTTGATGTCTAACTTTGCGAGCATATCATTCTGTCTGAGGTTGGAAACAAACGAAACCCACTTTTCAGGCAACCCATCTGCATCGTTGGAAACTTTGTCTTCCATAGAAGTGGTGACTCCATGAGTGTGCAGCTCACTCATCAAGGGATAGAACCGATCAATTACATCGTCCAAGCTCTCCTTTCCTATTGACGAGAAGTTGTCAAACTCCTTCTTCAACGCTTTAGCCTTGAGAGCTTTCAATGATGCATTTCCCTCATATCTCTTTTCCAGTGCATCTCATAGTTTCTTTGCTTGCTTGTTCTCAGAAAATTGATGGAAAATGTCCTTTGAAATTGACTGAGTGAGCAAAGCATAGACTTTTTCTTAGCATTGTACATAACCTTTTGTCCATCAGTCATGCCCCCTAATGTAAGTTTGACTCCATCTGCTCCTACAAGCATGTTGTACCCTGTCTCTATCGACTCTCACAGATTGGGATCTACGCCATTCAAGTAAATCTCAAATCTTTGCATCCACTGCGGTTAATCATCTAACGTGATTAGCTTAGGGGGTTTGTTGTGATTCCCAACTTCGTTTTCCAGATGGAATAGATTCTGGATCCTGAATCCTTACCTGTAGTGAACGCTGAATACTGATCTTCCATTGCTATAAACTTTAAACTTTTGAACAAAACTGCTTTACTTGTGCGAATAGAGGTGTGCGATTAGGCTAATCGTGCGATTGAACAATGTGGATGGCTCAAACGTACGAATGAACCAATGCGGATGAATCAATCGTACGTATGGATAGGTTCGAATGAGCAATGCGACTAGACAGTTCAGTCGTATGAATGGAGGTACGAATGAGTCCAATCGTGCGTATGAGGGATGCGTATGAATTAAGTCGAGCGATTGAGTCAATCGTGCGACTGGAGCTGCTGAAACTTGAAAATTCATAGGTTTATGCTATTTTGGACGTAAAAACTCGAATTTTCACTAACCCTAATTGCCGTATGCCGAAAAAAGTTAACCTTATGAATTGGAGACGTCTAAGACACCGTTTGACACAAAAAGATTGCGTTTTTAGTGAAAAACCACAATTTTTGTATAAAAAACGATTGAATAACATGTAAATCAAGAGCCAAAGCTCTGATACCACTTGTTAGGATCGTGTATTGAACAAAATACTAACTGATATACGTGTATACCAAGTAAAATAGTGTGGAATGCTATTTAATTGGTGATCCAGTCAGTGAGAAGGCACGTAGAAACAATTGTGGATTGAATCTAAACATTAAGAACGATTGGTAATCGATCTAGTGTGATCTATGAACTTGGAACAGGTTCTTAGAGGTCTCTGGACAGCTTGGGTACGATTTAGTACATAGGTTTTCGAAGTGTTTTGTTTTTCCACGATTTAAGTGGTATTTATAGGTTAGGGTTTCTCATTCGGGTGACTGAACCATTAGCATGGTTCAGTCGTGCGATTAGTATTATATTAGTCGTGTTAAAAAAATGAGGGAGGATGACATGTTAGCTAAAAGGAAAGTAATCAAATCTGTGTTACTTATTCAAAGTTTATGGAAAATGATAGAACATAGGGAACAGATTGGTTGGGACTTCAAAGAATTTAACTAATCAAAATGTGAAATTCAAAGTTTAAGTCTGAAAATTCAAAGCAAAATAAAAATAAAGATGATAGTTAAACTAGTATGCTACTATGGCAACATAGAGAAAGTAGACCTAGAGGTTGTTAGCTCATTATATGATGTGTCGGTAGATTCAACACAATAGATAAGTAGACCTCATTGGTGATTTCAAGCACAAACTAAGTTGTTCACCTGCTATGGGTTTCCATCTTATCCCTAGTTAACACAATCAAGAAAGTTCCAATAAGGGGTGACGAGCAAAATAAACGCAACAAATGTGAGCGGACAACCATTAATTATGAGTAAAGCATCTGAAAAATGCAAAAAACAATCAAAATAATAACGTATGTTGTTGGTGCGATATGTGCAAAAAGAAAAATAATTGCTTAAACAAGAAGAAAGGTTGTGTGCCTCTCTGCTGCGCGGTGTCACTGACCTGAGGCTAAGCTTAACCTAAATATTCTAGAATTCATTGTTTTTTGCGCTTCTTTGTTGTGCGGTGGCACTGACCTAAGGCTTAGCATCTCTTTGAAAGCTCTTAGAATAGTTTCTTCTTGTAATATACCCGTAGGCTGCTCAAAAATATCCTAAGGAACGTTGATTACCATATAAGCGTGGGATCCACAAATGATTGTTGAAATAATTAAACCTTAAATCATCACCAATGTGTGTCAAAAATCTGTGTATGGATTTAAAAGGACAAGTATACTAACAATCATCGTGAGCTACAGTTCTTGAAAGTCAAAATCATTGTGTGCATCTTGTAGTTCTAGTATGATTTCCTAAACTTGCTTTTGACTCTTGGATCAAAAGAAGAATCTAGCATCAAAATAGTTTATGAAAATGTCCCAAATGATTCTGATACACCTATATGACTCCAAAATGAATCGTACCAGAAATGATAAATTAGAATTGAAGTTGTACTATCCTGGAAGTCAAATCAGTTAGAAGTATCCTAATAGGTTGAATTCCATCTCTAATAAAAAATACAAAAATATGTTTTGTTATTGTTCTTAATTTCAAGTTGTTCTGTTTAGTTTTAGTTAATTGTAAGGTAAGAGTCGGACTCAACAACTCGTTGTAATCTGTGAATCACTCACTCAAAAGGGTCACATCTGAGGTGAGCAAAACATTCAAAAATAAAATGATTCACGTTTGAGGTGACAAATTCATTTTAAGTAAAAGGATCAGGTTTGAGGTGATTAACAGTTGTTTTCAAATTAAAAAGGTTATGTCTGAGATGATCATCGCTAATAAAGTTATATCTATTGTTAAAAGGATAAGTGTTTGAAAGTGCATAAGGTCAAATTAACAAGTCAGAGTCATTCGCACAACTCGACCATAAGTATGGACCAGTCGCAAGAATGGAGCATGAGAATGAACCATTCACACAATTGGATCATGAGTATGAGCCAATCGCACGAATGGAGGTGACCGACTGAATCAGTCATACGACTGAACCCTAGTCGCATGAATGGATGATACGGATTGAGCCAGTTGCATAATTGAGACCAAGTCGCCTTAATGAGGCGTGAGAATAGGTCCAGTCGCACGACTGAAGATAAAATCAGTATAAATAGGGCTAAAGTCAATTGCATATCCTCATCACCCTTCAATCGCCCAAAAGCACATACACTCTGCCAAAATTTGATTGAGACGATTTCTCACCACTATTGTGTTACTTACATGTTTTCGCATCATCTGCAGGTAATGAGTGACTGAAATAGCATTCAAACCCCTAACAGACCAAATTGAGTAAAAATCAAGAAATCAGTAACAATAATTAAATAGACCACATAAACATGCATAATGGTTAAAATGAAAGACATACTGTGACAATTAGGGTTCCTGCGAGTCTAAAGAGTCTAAACACAACGTTTAACTTCAAGTTTTGACCAAGATTCGGGGTTAAAGTGTTGAACAGAGACATATGCGACTGGTCACTCCAAATGAACTTCAATCGCACGATTGAACTGGGCGAGTGAGTCAATCGGCCGAATGAACGGGGTGAATGACTCAATCGGCCGAATGAACTAGGCGCATGAGCATAATTGCCCAATTGAACTCAGCCACATGCACAATCACCTGATTGAACTCAGCCGCATGCTCAGTCACCCGATTGAACTCAGTCGCATACTCAATCAACCGACTGAGCTCAATCGTTTGGTTCAGTCGCACGATTGAACCAGACTGATTTCAAAACAGTTTAAGTTTCAAGTGTTTTATTATGGATTAATCTATTATTTTTGTGTCTTATGTTACAGAAACATGGCAGAAAGGTGGACTATAAGCACCAAGCACAACTCTGTGCCCACCTTGATCCTACTTCCCGGAACGCTGCTGAGTTCTCACGGATTATTGCTTTTCTATGCCCATCACGGATCTTTAAGGCTATCCTGACTCCGTGCACACCGTACAGGTTCATCAAGCAGTTAGTCTGGGAGAGTGCCATAGTTAACAAATCAGTTGAGCCCCACTATATACGGAGCTCAATCTTGGGTCAAGAGACAGTGATCACTGAGGAGGACCTGAGGCAGGTCTTAGGTCTGGGTAAGGATGGAAACCACCCAACTAAGTTACATCCCTTGACTGTCCGGGGATGCTTTACAAGGATCAAGTACGCCGGTGACTTAAATGCCAGGGTACCGAACAAGAGCAACATGTGTCCTCAATTTAAGTATTTGGCACATGTGATACTAAAGTGCATGGCCTCCAGGCATGGAAGATTTGACGACCTCTCCGACCAAATCCAGAATGCATTCGTTGCACTGGTACTGAACCATCCGTTCAGTTTTTCCTGCATGATCTTCTCCTATCTGATCAAGAACATAGAGGCCAAGGCAAGGAAGGCTTCTGCATGTAACCCCGATTCCTACGGATGATTATTGACGAGAAGCTTCCTTTGCTGCCTATGGAGAGTCATGATGAAGTTGCTCTTGAGGTCATGGATGACACCACCCTCGGGAGGATGAAGGTCTACCGGGGCAAGCAGGTGAAGCCCCCGGTGAGGAGGTTGTTTGGGCATCTGGCCCGAGATGATTATGCAACGCCAGCTAGGAGGAAGTGGCGCCACGACGATAGTGATTCTAATGTTGAGCAGATTGCCCTACCCTCCGATGATTCTCATGGTGATAACAGTGATAGTCAAGGAGGTGAGGGTCCAGGTGGACCGAGTCGGCTCCCATACACCCTGAGTTTTAGATGGAGGAGGAGGAGAAGTCTGACGAGGAGCCTCTGGTGCGGACGGTGGGAAGCTGGATCGTAGCCACTGATAAAGGGCTGAGGGCGGTTGGTGGACGCCAAGGGGAGTCTGGGGATGCCGCTACTGTTGATACAGATCCTTTGTATACCCCGAACCAGCCCAGCAGCCAAGGGGGAGCCTCTGTTTCTAAGGGCTCCAGGAAGAAGAGGATGGCTCACCCTTATGGCAAAAAGTGTAAGAGGCAAAGAGTTACATTAACCACATCCACTACTACTGCCACAACCACCACCACATCTACCACATCCAACACATCTACCACCACTACCACACTCCCTACCACCACTACCACACTCCCTAACACTACTACCACACTCCCAACCACCAGTACTATAGCCAACCCTTCACCATCCACTAATATCCCACCACACATATTCACCACAACCACCACTACCACCACCAGCCACCAAACAAGACCATCAACCCACACCACCTTCACCACAGAACCCACTCTATCCTCCATGAGGGTAGAGGAACAGCTGGCTGCAACTAACCGCATCGTGCTGAAGCTGTTAGCGACTGATAAGGAAAAAGCTGCTTAAAGTTAGCTTGTAGAGCTAAATGCTGCTCAAGCACAACAGATTGCATAGCAAGCATAGCAGATTTCCCAACTCCAGGAGCGCAATGACCAATCAGTGAAGAGGATTGAGGAGTTGGAGGCCTTAAACAAGACGATCATGCTCAAACTAAAGGGATCTAAAGATGAGCCGCTGAATATCAGAGAAGGTGATGGAGATGATGATGATGATGATGATGATGATGATGATGGTGATGATGAATTTGATGAAGAAGATGATAGTGATGAAGAAGGAGATGCAACTGCATCTGCCTCAGCTCAAGGTCGAGAGAGAAGGTCAAGAAAACACAAGACCAAGGAGCATCATCCTCTGCCCCTCCTGCTGAGAAGCCTGCAATTCAAGACAAAAGTAATGATTAGATGCTTATGTATTTGAAAACTTTTATACTTGAATCTTGTATTAAAATATAGTAATTAATGTTTACGTATCTTTATCATATGTTTGAATGTCTTGATTAATTACTAATGATTGATGTATTTTAAATGTATAAACCAAGCAGATAAAACATCTCAGCAAGATGAATATGATGTTGCTCCCCTACAGCAAATCAAGTCTCAACTCATAATGATTCTTCATTTGCAAATGATAGTTAGAAGGTTGGTGAGCTATACTCCCGAAGAAGGAAAAATCATACACGACCTATTTGATGAGCAACTTGTAGAGATGTTCAGGCTAAATCCAGACGAGATTGTCAAAGATGCGCCAACATTTTGTGTGACCAGTGACGATTAGCTCAACGACGTAGATGAAATAGAGATTGAAGATGTCACAACCAAGCATTATCCAGAGTACACTGACCGAGAGGGCAATGTGATCCCCAACTTGGGTGACACTCTCGGCAGTGCTACCTATGATAAACTAGATGAGATGAAAAAAAAAGACTAAGAGAATGAAAGCCAAGTCCAAGCCTCAGACGCTGATGTTGATTTAAAGAAGGCTGAATGGGTGGCTTGTTTGTTGTGATATGAGCCCAACGCACTGCACAAAAGCCAAATGCCTACACCAAGCTATACAAGGTCAAGAAACACCTAAAGGTGTCGGGAAAAATCATTGCATGGGCATATTTTGAGGATCTTAACGTCTATGCAATTAAGAGGGAGAAAAGCATAGAGTACTTTAGATTCCCACATATTCTGAAGACTCTCCCTGGTTTTGAGCTCAACTAGTTGGCACGCCTATATTTGTTTTATGCTGATCCGAGGAAAATGTCAGGATGATTTGAGACTGAAATAAGGAAAGAATACCACACCAGTGGGTAAACTTCAGATCTCACAACCGAAGAGGTACATCCAAAGGTCTGAAGTGGATCCCATTTCTGGAAAGCCTAAGGTAGTGCTGAAGTGGAGTCCTCCGCGCATAATGTCCAAGATTCCCTTACGGGAAATACCACAGGACTTCACTCCACACTTCAAATGGTGGTATTATGATTAGAGAACAGGTGAAGCGTTCATAGTCTTATAGATAGAGAGCAAAATGGAAACTATCTGGGTGTTCGACCCTATATGGCTGACCAACTTGTCTGCAGACGATGTCTATACTTTATACAAGTGTCCATTATTCTATGACTCGCAAGATATAGTACAAGCCCTCCAGTTCCAGAACATGATACGACTCTGTTTTGCATTCGAGATACATACCGGAATTACTAGAGAGGAAAAGTACAAGAAATTTGAGGAGCTAATGAAGAATGTTAGACACAAATGTAAACTAGGTCCAAGAGGGAGTTTGTTGATACATATGTACCTAGTTTAGGAGCTTAATGTAAAATGTATATCATGTCTTACATAGATGTAATGAATGGGTATGAATGAAATACAATATCTGGTTGATGCTTATAATGTTTAATATTTCATTGTTTATTGTGTGATAAATTATGATGAACTAACTATATAGGTTTGTGGTTGTTGTACATAAGTGTTAGTCAATAATGTTTGAGAAATGTGTTCAAACTTAATCGTATGAAGTCCTTATGCGAATTGACCATGGTAATAGACCATATGCATGAATACTTCATGCTAATGGACCAGTCGCACGACTGAACCAGGAGAATGGATCAGTTGCACGATTGAGACATAAGATTGACACAGTCGCACGACTGAACCTTCAGTCGTGAGGATGGATCAATCGCATGATTCAGTCGCATGACTGAACCATGCTAATAGTTCAGTCATACGATTGGAAGACCCTAACCTATAAATACCACCTAATTCGTGGAAAAACATAACAACTAAAATACCTACGCACATAATCGTACCCTAGCCGTCCAGAGACTCAAGAAACCTGTTCCAAGTTTATAGATCGCAGTTGATCTTGTTCTAATCGTTCTTAACGTTTCTTTAATCGTTAGATTGATTTGAACTACGTTCTCACTGATTGGATCGCCAATCAAATAGGATTCCACACTATTTGATCTAGTATATGCGCAGAATCAGTTAGTACTCCGTACGTACACGGTCTTAACAAAGTTGCATCCGAGCTTTGGCTCTTGATTTTGCGTGTGATTTGATCAGTTTCGGTGTAAAAATCACAATTTTCATTCAAAAAACACCATCTTTTTGAGTAAAACAATGTTTTTGATGTCTCTAGATCTAAAAGTTCACGTTTTTTGGCTCACGGCAGATTAGGGTTCGTGAAAAATCGTATTTTTGTGTCAAAGTGCCAAAAACCTTTGAATTTTCAAAACCAGCAACCTCCAGTTGCACGATTGGCTCAATCACACAACTGAACTCAATCACATATCCATTCGCACGACTAAACTCAGTCGCCCATCCATTCGTACGACTGAACAATTCCATTCACATTGTCCATCCGTATTTGTCCAATCGCATGACTGTTCATCCGCATTTGTCCAATCGCATGATTGGCTCATCTGCATTTGTTCAATCACACAATTGACTCATTCACACCTCTCCGTTCGCACGAGTGAATAAGTCTTGTCTAAAGTTCAAAGTTTAACGAAATGGAAGATCAGTACTCAACATTTATTGCCAGAAGGGACTCTCGTATCCAGAATCTTTTGCTTCTGGAAAATAATATTGGGTATCACAATAAGCCCCCTAAACTCATAACATTAGATGATTACCCACAATGGAAGCAAAGGTTCGAGATATATCTAAATGGTGTTGATCCAGTTATGTGGAATCAATCAATACAGGATATAGTATGCCGGTTGGTGCTGATGGTGTTAAACTTAACTTGGGTGGTATGACTGATAGCCAGAAGGTGAAGTACAATGCTGAAAAGAAGGTGTATGCTTTGTTGACTCAGTCGATTCCTAAGAACATATTCCATCAGTTTTCTGAGAACAAACAAGCAAAGAAATTATGGGAGGCTCTTGAAAAACGGTATGACGGGAATGCAACATTGAAAGCCTTAAAGGAAAAGGTTCTGAAGAAGGAGTTTGATAACTTCTCTTCAATAGGGAAAGAGAGCCTGGATGACATCATCGACCGATTCTACCACTTGATGAGTGAGCTACACACTCATGGGGTAACCACGTCCATGGAAGACAAGGTGTGGTGTACCTAGCTTAGGGGAAGTTTGTTGATACATATGTACCTAGTTTAGGAGCTTAATGTAAAATGTCTATCATGTCTTACATATATGTAATGAATGGGTATGAATAAAATACAATATGTGGTTGATGCATATAATGTTTGATATTTCATTGTTTATTGTGTGATAAATTGTGATGAACTAACTATATAGGTTTGTGGTTGTTGTACATAAATATTAGACAATAATGATTGAGAAACGTGTCCAAACTTAATCGTATGAAGTCCTCATGTGAATGGACCATGCTAATGGACCATACGCATGAATACTTCATGCTAATAGACCAGTCGCACGACTAAACCAGGAAACTAGATCAGTCGCACGATTGAGACATAAGATTGACTCAGTCGCACGACTAAACCTTTTGTCGTGCGGATGGATCAATCGCATGATTCAGTTGAACGACTGAACCATGCTAATGGTTCAGTCGTATGATTGGAACACCCTAACCTATAAATACCACCTAATTCGTGGAAAAACGTAACAATTCGAATACCTATGCACATAATCATACCATAGCCGTCCAGAGACTCAAGAAAACCTATTCCAAAGATCATAGATCGCAGTTGATCTTGTGTAATCATTCTTAATGTTTCTTTAATCATTTGATTGATCTGAACCACGTTTTCACTGATTGAATCGCCAATCAAATAGGATTCCTCATTATTTGATGTGGTATATGCGCAGAATTAGTTAGTACTCCGTACGTACACGGTCCTAACAATTAGGAAGACCCATCTTGTCCTAGACATACACTAGAAATCCAGAAAGATGACATGTCATTAGAGATTAAGGTATTGAGAATGTCTACACATGGTAAGACATGTTTAATCTTCCTCTGCATGATCTCTTTGACATGAGAAAACACTTTGAGAGTCTGAGTGATCTTGATCATCTCATGAAGAAAGGGATGGTTATCATCATGATAAGGACTGTAAATATATGAAGTCTTCAAAGTGTTTTGGTAGATCAGCCTAGGGGGAGTTTGTAAGGTTTAACATAAGGTTGATGCAACCCAAACACCCAAAGTCTCTCCTGCATGCATGCACAATTGTACTGAAGTAGAATGCTTCGGAAGTTTCGCACTAGCATCAAAAAATATTCTAAGTGTGAAATCTTCCGAAACCAAGACCAATATCTTCTAAAGCCAAAGATGAAGTATTTCGATGCTTTAAAGACAAAGTCTTCTGAAGCCAACACTAGAAGACAAATTTATTCCGAAGACTTTTTGAATACATGCTTTATTTGATGTACCTTTTACATAAAGCTGGACAACTTTTCGTTGCAACTCTGATGAGACACCAACTTTACATAAGTTGGTGAAAGGTCCACGCTTTTGGTAACTGTACATTGAGGTCTTGATCTGTAACTGTTAGAAGTCTAGAAAGATTAACATGTTGTCTTTATGTGTCTTTTTACTATTTATAATAGTATAGGGACTAGTTTTGCAATTTGTTAGTTCCTTGTGTTTCATTATAAATAGCTTAGACTTGTAGTAGTTAAAAAAAGGAGAAAAACAGTTTTAGAACAGATTGAGAACTGCTTAATTACTTTGTAATTGTCTTTGTTTGATATTAATGAAACTATGAATTTTGTTGATATCATGCTTGATTTAATTACTTTGTTTGTATTTCTTTGAATTGTGTTCATACATCATCATAGATTGGTACATTTGATCCATTCAAATGGTATCAGAGCTTTGATCCTATCAAATGGTATCAGAGCTGTTGGTTGAGTGATTTTTGAGGTTTGTCGAACTTTCAAACTCAAAAAGTTCACTGAATCTGTGATTGATAGACAATTTAATTGAAAATTTGTGGATTTCAGATGTGTTTCATCATCAGAAACATGTTTTAAACCATAATCAGTAGTTAAATTCATCAAATTCAAGATAATTTGTTGAATTTGTGTTTGAAAAGTTCACTATTTTTCGAACTGAAAATTACAAAATTGATTGATTTGTTGTTGATAGTGAAAGAAATTGATGTTACAAGAATGATTATCAGTATAAAACATGTCTAATTGGAAAGTTTCAATCCAATTCATCAACTTTTGAAGAATTTTAGAAGATTTGAGTTAGTTACATTCATATGAACATTATGAATGTGGCGCATTAGAGTTGAGGTTTGCTGGAAAAAAAATTGTCTAAGTGTTAGGCGTTTGACTACTGTTTAGTCGCATTAACACTGTTTAGCCGTTTTTTGGTTAAGATGTTTGACTACTGTTAAAGAGTAAAAGTCCAGACGTATCATCACAGTGAGGCGCATTATAATTGTTCAGATGTTTTACTACTGTTCAAACGCATCAACTTAGGCGTTTTGGAAAATTTTTCTAAGGCATTCCCTTAGACGTCTCTGAACTTAGGCGCATTAACTGTTTGGGAGTTTGATTACTATTCAGGCGCATCACCCTTGATACTTAGAATTTTTTTTAAAGAAAATTTTTCAAAAACTTATTTCATTTCTTTTCTTAATTCATAATCTAAGAAAAACAACAAAAATATAAGAATGGTGAAATCAGAAGATTCAGAAAATAGAGTTCCAAAACTTAAATATAGAGCTGATTGGAAAAATTGTTCTCTTAGGTTAAAACATTATTTAAATTCCATTGACACTGATCTTTGGAAATCTATATAGAAAGGACCATACATTCCTATAATCACTGATGGGCCTGACAGAGGGTTTGTTTATACTAAAGATTCTCAAGAACCCTATCCTGAAGATGGTCTTCAAGGAGATGATTTGAGAAGAGTAAAGAATGATATCAAAGCATATTCCTTGATGTGTAAAGGACTACCTCTGGAAGTTTTTGCAAGGCTTGATGGATATCAAACTGGATACACCATGTGTAAAGCCTTAAAGACCATTTATGAAGGAGGCAAGGAGATTCAAATTCTCAAGAAACAAAAGTTGAAAAGGCAATTAGAATTGTTTTAACATTTGTCTGGAGAAACCATAAATCAGATGATGAACAGATTTGTTCAACTTACAACTGAGATGTCAACAGCTGGTATTAAGCCTGATCTTGAAGATCTAAATCTTAGACTACTTAATGCTTTACCCTCATCATTGAAACAAATAGTAACCTTACTAAAACATACTGAGAAGTTCCCTATGGATCTAGATCTACTCATTGCCAAGATAGAGTCAGTAGAGATTGATGAAAGCTCAAGGAATAATGATAAAGCAGCATCAATGTCTCAGTATCAGTTTGTTGCTTCTCCTGCAAACACTATTGAAAATGCATTCATGGAAAAAAGTGAGAAAATCAAAGAAGAAGAGGGAGATTTATTTGTTGGAGCGGGATTTTTTACTAATTCATCATTTACTAGTGCTCCTGCTTAGACAACATAGTCTCATTCTCAATCTCCTCCTAAATCTCAGTCTCAAATATCTAATGTTCAAATAGAAACTTCTTCATCTAACTCTGCTAAATCTAGCAAAGTTAAAGATGTGATAAACATCCTATTAGAGGATGAAGAGTCTAAAACTGCATTCACTACATTTATGGCTAGTTTTCAAGCATATCAAGGTAGCCATTTAACTCAATTAGACCTTGTTTTGCAGGATTTGTTTGAAAGGGATCTTGAAGATGTTGAAGAGATGGACTTAAACTGGCAGATGGTGATGATTGCTTACAGGATACAAAAACACTCATATGTCAACAGGAAGTACAAGCCAAGTGCTAACAAGACTATTAGGTTTGATAAGTCAAAATCAAGGTGTTTTAACTGTAATAGTTATGGACATTTCTCCAGAGAATGCAATGCTCCGAGGAATAATGGAGGAAATGCGCAATCAAGTTCTAGCAATCAAAGGTCTCAACCAGCCCAGAAGACTTTTCAAAAGCCTTATCAAAGTCTTCATATGCGTGAGCTTAAAGATGAAACAAAATCATCTGATGAAACCAAGAAAGCTTTAGTAGTCAGCATTAAAGATGGTTGTGATTGGAGTGCATATGCCAAACAGTTTACTAATTATTTAACATCAAGTTTATCTCTTGTTGAAGAAATCCAAGTAGAAGATTGGTCAGAAAATAATGATCCAAAGGTGGAAGGTGAGAATGAAGAAGATGACTATGATTGGAGTGACACATCTGATCCTAAGGAGGATACAGATGAAGTAGCTCTAATGGCATAGTCTGATCAACCTAAGGTTGACACTTCATCTTCAAAATCTGAAACCTTATCTCCAAAATTCCCTAAAATACCATCTGAAGTGAGAGAAAAACTCTGCACAAAATCATGCTATAAACATGTTGAATACTATACAAACTACTCATATAAAATCTGTGAGAAACTAAAACAAGAAGAGTCAATGCATAACAAACTAAAATCTGATCATAAAACAGTAGATCAAAAGATTATTTCTCTTCAAACTTCATGGAACAAAAAACTAAAAGAATTAGAAATTGTTTCTAAACAGTTGGAAGAGATTATCAAATATCTTGAACAGGAGAATATAGCACATGCTGCTACTCAAATGGATCTTGCTAAAGTAAAAAGTTCAAAAATGATTGTAGAAAAACTGGCAAGTGAGAGAAAAGATAAACAGAAAGCAGGGTTAGGTTTCACTCATGAACCTATGCCTGAATCTATTACAAACACTTTACCAGAGAACTTTAATACACATGATCATTCTCCTGAGAATAAAGCTAAACTTAAAGCTTTTCAGGTCAAAAACAAGAATTCAAAAGAAGAAAAGGAAAATGTAAAAGTTTTTGTTGAAAATGATCAAGAAAAGATTAAAAATGGTCATCTAATCAAGATAAATCTTATGAACTTAAACAAACAAAACAAAACACTTATGATCAAATTCATTCTGTATTAGAAGAAGTGAAAGTTCAAAGCAAAGATAAAGATAAACAACAGGTAGGAACATAGAGGATTCAAACACTATTAATCTAAAACAAGTTCAATCTGAAAAGGAATCTTCTTTTGATGATGTTCAATCTAGAAGTAAACCAAGTTCTTCTAAGTCAAAGAATCAAAGAAGAAGAAAGAAATCATCAAAAACAAAATCTGAACAAAACAAAAGTTCAAAAAAGTTGATCAAAGCAACAAATCAGGCAACAAAACTTAAACCGATAAAATTTGTGTTAACCGGTTTGTTAAATATGAATTCTCTTCAAAACAACAAGGTAAATACTATGAACAAATCTCACTCTGATCTGAAATCAAGTTCAGATTCTAAGACTTCCGCTGTAGCAAAAAGATGTGTTCCTAAGGAATTCAAGAAGGGGGTTTATGTTAAACAGATGCAAAATAATTTGGCACAAAATCAAAATGTGAAAAATGAAAGATAACAGTTTAACCATTTGACACCAAAATATAAAAATGAATCAAATATAGTGTCAATGTCAAAAGTTAACAAATAGTTGTTTATAACTCCACAAAAGTACTGTAAAATATGTGATATGAAAAGTCATAATACTGCTGAGTGCTATTTTAACAAGTACTGTCACATATGTGACATGAGAAATCATTTCACAGTAGATTGTTATTTTAACAAATACTGTACTTATTGTGATGAGAAGACTCATAATACTACAAATTGTTACTTTAGCAAGAGATCACATACTAGAGGATTTGCAAATGCAAACATGAGCAAAGGTTATGTTAATCCTCATTATATGAGAAATCAAACTGATGTATTTCAAAAATTAACTAATCAACCTTCTTTAGGTTTAAGATCTTTTTAAAAGAACAATTATGTGAGATCTAAACAAAATGTACAAGAACAATTCATACCAAGATCTGTAAGAATGACTAATAAAAAGGTTAGTCATCAATACGTGTCAAAATTGATCAATAAAATGGAAAACCCAAGACCATCTTGGCTTGGGTGGATATCTCACTTAATTTTCTTGTTGTGCAGGTACGCCCAAGAAGACCACTTAATACATGGTATGTGGATAATGGGTGTAGCCGACATATGACAGGCAATCCTGCCTTGTTACAAGATTTTAAGTTACAGGATGGAACATATGACGCCTTTGGTGGTGATGCAGGAGGAAAAATAACAGGAGAAGGAACAGTATCAAATGGGATAATAAGCTTTGACAAAGTCAACTTTTGTTCACAGTTGAACTTTAATCTTTTAAGTGTATCCCAAAAATGTGATAAATCATACTCTGTTCTATTTGATGATTCCTTATGTTATGTTTTGAAGCCAGGTTTTCAGATAAGCAGAGATTGGGTAATTGTTACAGCTAAAAGGGATAAAGATGTATACAAGCTGGATATGTCTCAAGTTGATCCTTCAACTGAAACAACATGCCTAATTGCGAAAGCATCAAATGATAAAAGCCAGCTTTGGCATAGACATTTCGAACATTCAAATTTCAAGAATATGAACAAGCTTGTATTAGGAAATCATGTCATTGGACTTCCATCTAAGAAGTTTGCAACGACTGATCGCTGCTCAGCATGTTTGAAGGGAAAGCAACACAGAGCGTCTTATAAGACCAAGCTCATAAACTCAACTTCCAAACCTCTTCAAATGTCACATATGGACCTTTTTGGACCAACAAATGTCAAGAGTATTGGACGAAAATCATATTGTTTAGTTATCAATGATGACTATACAAGATTTTCATGGGTTTTCTTTTTGTATGCAAAATCTGAAACAGCTGATTTACTGAAAGAATTTATCACTAAAGTTGAAAATCAATTAGAAAATAAAGTGAAAATAATAAGAAGTGATAATGGAACGTAATTCAAAAATGCTAACATTGAAATGTTTTGTGCACAAAAAGGGATAGCTCATCAGTTCAGTGCTCCCAGAACTCCTCAACAAAATGGAGTTGTTGAAAGGAAGAATAGAACACTGATTGAAGCTGCTCGTTCTATGTTAGCTGATGCAAAAATTCCTATTTCTTTTTGGGATGAAGCTATATCAACTGCGTGTTTTGTTCAGAACAGAATCTTAATTGTGAAAGATAAAATGAAAACTCCTTATGAGTTAATGTTTGGTAGGAAACCGAACATAAACTTTCTAAAATCATTTGGTTGTCCTGTTATGATTCTTAATTCAAATGATTAGTTAGGAAAATTTGAAGCAAAATCTGATAATGGATTTTTCGTTGGATACTCATCTGTATCAAAAGCCTATCGAGTGTACAACTCTAGGATGAATATAATTCTTGAAACATTCAATGTTAAATTTCTGGAAAATTCTTTTCCATCAGTTTCAAATGGTCCTGCCTGGTTATTTGTTTAGATTTATTATCAATCTCTCTTCAATCTAACTTGTTTAATCAATCAAATTGTCTTGATTCTACAGGTAAGAAGAACTCTAGAGGAGATCTTGGATCTTTCAGTGAGGATTCAGATTCTGACGGCCCAGATGATTCTAGCTCAGACTACCCATTTTTATCATTTGTCAAGGACTTAACAATAGGATTCAATGACAATAATCATGCTAATATAGCTTCAGATTATTCAGTCTTATTTCATCAGGAAGGATCACAACCAATTCCTAATGATGGTAATGAGTTTGTGCAACCTGAGTCTGGAACATCATCCAACTCTGGTGATGCAGTTGATACTACTAACTTTGATTACTTTATTAACTCATTGTCTCAAGTTCCAAACTTCAATCTACATTCTTCTACATGAGCTTTCCAACTTAAACCAAACAAATCTAGATGTTAATGTTCAGTGTGATGAGATTCCAACATCTCGTATTCACAAGAGTCATCCAATTTCTCAGATTATTGGTCCATTGAATGAGAGAACAACAAGGAGTAAATCAGAACAAGCAAACTTATGCTTATACTCTTGTTTCTTTCTCAAATTGTTCCTAAAATTGTTACCGAAGCATTAAAGGACAATGGTTGGATAGAAGCCATGCAAGAAGAATTACTTCAATTTCGCAAACAAGAAGTGTGGAATTTAGTGGATTTACCTGAAGGAGAAAATGCTATAGGCATGATATGGTTGTTTACAAATAAGACTGATGATCATGGTGTAGTAATAAGGAATAAAGCAAGACTTGTTGCACAAGGATACACACAAGAAGAAGGGATAGATTATGATGAAGTGTTTGCACCAGTTGCAAGACTTGAATCCATTCGAGTTTTCCTGGCCTATGCTTTATTCATGAAATTTAAGGTGTATCAAATGGATGTAAGGGTGCATTTGTATATGGTCCTATCACTGATGATGTGTTTGTGAAGCAACCTCCGGGCTTTGAGGATACAGAATTTCCACATCAAGTATATAAGCTTATACTTAATCCAGCACTTAATCCTATTTGGTTCTACCAGTCCAAAATTGTGCACAAGTATATAATAATTTCCACAACACTTAATCCAACATGGATACACAAGAGGGAAAATTGATCCAACTTTATTCATAAAGAAGGATAATAATGATCTCTTATGTGTACAAGTGTACATTG
This sequence comes from Flaveria trinervia, assembly GCA_025506515.1. Classification (NCBI taxonomy): domain Eukaryota; kingdom Viridiplantae; phylum Streptophyta; class Magnoliopsida; order Asterales; family Asteraceae; genus Flaveria; species Flaveria trinervia. The sequence continues at coordinate 34,818,084 of CM046450.1, read as the reverse complement.
ATGATATCATATTTGGTTCTACCAGTCCAAAATTGTGCAATGAATTTGAACAAATCATGAAATCTCGGTTCCAAATGAGTTCTATGGGAGAGATTAACTTTTTTCTTGGACTTCAAGTCAAGCAAACTGACGATGGAATTTTTATCAATCAAGAGAAGTTTGTTGACAAGCTCTTGAAGAAATTTATGTTGCAAGACTGTCAGTCCATAAGAACTCCAGCAGATGTTAACACCAAGATTGAACCTGATCCAAAAGGAAAATCTATTGACCAAACGCTATACAGATCAATGATTGGTTCTTTAATGTATCTTAATGCATCTAGACCAGACATTATGTATGATGTTTGTGTTTCTGCCATGTATCAATCAGACCCGAAAAAATCACACTTAATTGTTGTCAAAAGGATATTTAGGTATGTCAAAGGTAAACCAGCTTTAGGGCTTTGGTATCCTTACGAGGTAAACTTTGAACTATATGGATATACATATAGTGATTATGGTGGATGTTGTCAAGATAGAAAATCTACTTTGGGTGGGTGTCAATTTCGTGGTCCCCGATTAGTCTCGTGGCAATGTAAGAAACAAACAAATGTCTCTGTTTCAACTGCAGAAGCCGAGTACATTGCTACATTAGCAGGATGTTCTCAAATCCTCTGGTTGCAAAATCAACTACTGGATTATGGGTTCAATTTTCTTAAAACACCTATTTACATTGATAACACTGCTGCTATGTTAATTACAGCTAATCCTATTCAACATTCAAAAACAAAACCTATCGAAATTCGATATCATTTCTCAGAGATAACTCTAGAAAGGGTTAATCATATTGATTAAAATTGCAACAGAAAAACAGTTGGCGGATCTATTTACTAAAACCTTCCTACCAGGACGGTTTTAGTATTTAGTGGAGTCAATTGGTCTTATTAATTATATGTGAACTCTCTAAATCAAAAGATCATCATAAGTGATCCTTTGAATGTTAACTGCCTATTTGTATTTTGTGTGTGTGTGTTTTTTTTGAAAAACTAAATACAAAAGTATAAATCAAAACTTCAAAAATAGAGTCTTTTTCTAATTGTCAGTTTATTTTTAGAAAAGAATCTGTTTATGCAATATGTGAGAAATGATAGTACATTAGTGAGATCAGTTGCATATTTCACTCATTAATAAAGTCTGACATGATCAGATATGCTGTGTAGACAATATCATGCTACTATACTGAAAAAGTAAATTCTTGTGATTACACTAAATCTTTATGCTTGTGTGTATTCGTCTGAGTACTTTTGAGATGTATTGGCTTATCAGATTGATTGCTTGTTATGTTACACCACTCATACCTGATGGTGATGTGATTAATCATGAGATCTGTTACAAGCATCATATCACTTCCATGTTATGAGTCATCATGTAACACCCGGTTATAAAAAAAGAGAAAGACAAGACATGAGGAATAAAAGAAAGAAAAGCAATAAAGTCTAAGTTGAAGGAGTAAAAGTGTCCAAAAAGGACAAAACTTTCAAAATTGGTGTAAAGGTGGGCATGGCCGCCCACCCTCACTGCACATCACCATTTTCTTTGGTTTTAGAGAGAGAGAGTAGAGGAACTCTCAGCTGAAGAAAAAGAAAAAGAAGAGAAGTCGAATTCAAGGTAAGAATTCATTGTTTTTAAATGTTTATGATGGGTTTTATCCCGGTTATATGCTTATATGCTTATGTGTTTGCGTATGTGCTCGGGTGTGGGGGTTTGGTGTTATTTTTGGGTGTTTGAACTCAATTGCAAGCGGGTTAGAAAGGAAGAAACACCCAAGTTGCATCAGGTGAGTTCTAGACCCCGGTTTTTACTTGTTTTAAACTATCTTTGGCGCTGAAAATTTATTAAAACGATTTTCAAAGCTTATGTATGTATACCCGTATGTATTGTGCATGTTGGATGTTGATTCTTTAATGCATATAGGTTATTCCTGCTAGAATAGCCATATTAAGCTTAGAATAGATGGGTTTGATGATTGGGTTTGAAAACAGACTAGAATCATGTTACATAGGAGGTCCATGCGCCTAGATAAGGCTCATGCGCCTGAAAATGCCTTAGAAAGTTTTAAGTGTAATCCATGCGCCTGAACAGTAGCCCACGCACCTAAGATTACCTTAGAAATGTTTTAGTATAGCCCATGCGCGTGAACAGTGGTCCATGCGCCTAGAAATATTAGTCAGACGACTAAGTGTAGGGCCATGCGCCCCAATAGTGCCCATGCGCCCAAATGGCTCATGCGCCTAAGTGTCCATGCGTCCGAATAACCCATGCGCCTAAGTGTTCATACACACGAATAGTGCCCATGCGCCTGAATAGTTCATGCACCTTTGTAATAAAATGATTAAGTGTTGGCTCATGCACCTACATAGTGATGAAACGCCCAAACAGGGCTCATGCGCCCAAATAGTGCCAAAGAGCCTAAGCACGTAGAATTTTTACAGAATTTTCTGGGAGTCTGTGCTTTTAGGGTTTTGACCAAGGGTTGTCTGGGGCTTATTTATGATGATGTTACATGCATGGTTATGATTGTTCCTTATTATTAGTATTGCTAATATTATTACTTATAGTATGTGACTTTATGTGGTATGTAATTATCGTAACGTAAAGTATTTCGTAATAATAAAGGGAAAGAGCAATAGAGAAATGAAGAGGAACATTAATAAAATGTTAACAAGTCTTGCAAGCTTACAGGAGTGACATGACCATGTTGTCGTTAGCTCGACCGTGTTGCGGGTTAGCTACCCCATATTGCACATGAGAGTAGGAACTTTGCAGCATGCCCTGGGTGATTGGGCCGGCCTTGTACACAGTACACAGAACCCTTTCGAGGGATAAAGTTGACCCTTTCGAGAGATATAGTTGACCCTTTCGAGGGATACAGTTGACCCTTTCGAGGGATAGAGTTGACCCTTTCGAGGGATATAGTTGACTATTTCGAGGGATACAGTTGACCCTTTCGAGGGATATGGATGGCCCATCACCCATTTTCCCATCACGCATATAGTTGGGGTATTGCTCATTGGTCCATATAGAAAGTGAAAGATAAAGATAAAAAGTTTACAGAACATACAAGGCATACAGTAATAAGAATGAACATTATCTGTTCATATAGTTAAAGTGTGCTCGCATATACAGTACAGAGTTGTATTTTACAGAAAACAGTATTTTCATATATAACATATAGAAAGTATTTTATTACTTTTAAAACTAGAACTCACTCAGCAACGCTGACTTTTATACATTTTCAATTGGCAGGTAATTATTGCTGAGGATGGCACGAGGGTGAAGCTACTCGCCAGGGAAAGACTGACACCCATTCGTATTTTATGTTGCTGTTGTTTTGTAAGGCAATAAAACAATAATTTTATAAACAGTTAAATGATGATGTATTGCTTAACAACAGTGTTTTAAATGACATGAATGGTTTTTGATAAATTATTTCCGCTGCTTAAGTTTGTATAATTATAATATTTAATGTTTTTAGCTGTTGTGATTGACCAACTGTGAGGTCTCCGGGAACGGGGCCTTACAAGTTGGTATCAGAGCCAAAGTTTAAGAGAATTAGGTTAAATAAACTTTTAAAACCTAAACTTAAACTGCAATTGGGACCAATGGAGGGATGTCAGCCCGAGTAGCTACGTGCCATCAGGTATGTCTTTTCTTAATGTTAACCGGTATTATGTGTGCATGCTATTTGATTATGTGCTCTTAGTAGATTTAGAAACTGATTAAGTCAGGATAGGAGATACTTGGAGTATGAAGAGTAAAGTAAGTGGCTAATCACAACTGGCCACTATAATTAGGGACTTACTATACTTGACATAAACTGAGTGTTACCTTGAATGACCGCGTTAGTGTTTGAATCTTATAATGTGCGTTTAGAGGATGGTCGGTGGTAGATCTTTGAAGGTTTCATTAGGTGAAGGTTGTGGTGGACGTGGTGCTAGACCGCGTGTCACAAGAAGTATGGCTAGGGCTGCTGAGGTAGCACTCAAAGAGCCCGAGATCCATCGCCCGGAAGCCGGTGAATATAGTGCTTGTCTGAGGACCATGTTGACAGAGGCTGTTGTTGAGGGACTTCAACGGGCCATGCAGATGATTCGTCCGGGTATAGTGACTGAGATAATTAGGACGATGAAGGAGATGAACTTGATTGAAGTGAACAAAGAGTGCAACAATGACAAAAACTACAATGGAAAGCGGGTCGAACGTGGGGGTTACACCCCATATAAAAAGGTTGCCAGGACGGATAACCGGTGTGTAGCTTCATCCGTGCGGGTATAAGGAAGTGTGGAAAATGTGGAAGGGAGCATACCGGTGAGTGCAGGATTGGAATGAATGTGTGCTTCCGGTGTGGTAAGCCTGGCCACATCGCTAAAGACTATAAGAAGCCATGGGATGAGAGTTTTGGCACAATGATGACGACTGGGATTGTGGGGTCGAAAAGGTGTGATAAGTGTGGACGCAAGCACCCCGAGAAATGTAGATTGGGGAGCAATGTCTATTTCCGTTGTGGAAGGACGGGACATATGGCGAAGAACTACGGTATGAGGCGGTGCTATTCTTGTGGTGAAGAAGGTCACATGAGCAGGGACTGCAAGAAGCTGAGGCGAAGAGTTCTGGGGCAAAGAAGAAGCCGAAGGAAGGATGGTAGAGAGCGGGTGCCAGAGCTTACACCATGACCCGGGGAGGAAGCCAGAGCTGATCCTGATGTCGTTTCAGGTATGTTTCTAGTAAACCAATTTATGCCTCTGTATTGTTTGATTCCGGTGCTAGCAGGAGTTTTATTACCACTACGTTATGTGCTAAGTTGCATGTTAGTAGTAGCAATGTCCGTGCACCATTTGATGTAGAAACTGCTATTGGTTAGTCCACTAGAATTACTGATGTAATAGAGGACTGTGCCATAGAACTAGAAGGTCATAGGTTTGCTGCAAGGTTACACGTGATACCCTAGGTGGATTTGATGTAGTACTAGGGATGGACTGGTTAGCAACTTATGAAGCAACCATCGTATGTCGCAAGAAAATGATTCGATTAGTTGCGTCCGATGGAAGTTTGGTTACGATTTATGGAGATTGCGTTACTACGATCCCGAATATGATCTCGATGGCGGTGGCGGGGAGGTGCATGAAACATGGATGTAGTGCCTACTTGGCCTACGTAAGAGATGTGGATGCGTCGGTGCCGCAATTATCTAAGGTGCCGATTGGTTCTCGAGAATAGATCTATGATCTGGCTACCATTAATTGAAGGTGAAAGAACCAGACAGTCCTAAGACAGCTTTCCGTATGCGTTATGGACACTACGAGCTCCTCGTTATGTCTTTTGGTCTAACTAACACACCAGCTGCCTTTATGGATTTGATGAATTGAGTGTGCCGACCGATGTTGGATAGATCAGTGATCGTGTTCATTGATGATATTCTAATCTACTCAAAGAGCGAAGAAGAGCATGTCGGTCACATTCGGGAGGTGTTAAAGGCATTAATAAGGGAGAAGTTGTATGCCAAATTCTCCAAGTGCGCGTTCTAGTTGCGCGAAGTTCAATTCTTAGGTCACGTGGTAAATCCCGAGGGGATTATGGTAGACCCTGCAAAGGTGGAGGAAGTGATGCAATGGAAGTCTCTAAGGACGCCATCCGAGATTCGTAGTTTCTTGGGGTTGGCGGGATATTATCGAAGGTTCATTCATGACTTTTCCAAGATAGCTTCTCCACTAACCAAGTTGACCCGAAAGGATGTAAAGTTTATATGGGGTCAAGCTCAAGAGCAAGCAATCAAGGAGTTAAAGGCAAGGTTGACTCAAGCCCCTGTCTTATCATTACCCGAAGGAAGCAAGGATTTGGTGGTATATTCAGATGCTTCTTACTCGGGGTTGGTGTGTGTATTAATGCAGAGAGGGAAGGTTATATAGCCTATGCATCCCGATAGTTGAAAGTTCAGGTGGTCAATTATCCCACTCATGACCTGGAGCTAGCAGTCGTGCTCTTTGCATTGAAGATTTGAAGGCACTATCTGTACGGGACGAAGTGCACCATTTGCACTGACCACAAGAGCTTGAAGTAGTTCTTCGAGTAGAAGGATCTGAACATAAGGCACAGAAAATGCTTGGAGCTCATAAAGGATTATGACTGCGAAATCCATTACCATCCGAGCAAAGCCAATGTGGTGGCTAATGCCCTTAGCCGAAAGGAGAGGCCCGAGCCGATTCAGGCGAAAGCATACCACTGATCATGACCTCTGATGTAATGAAGCAAGTCAAAGAGTTTCAAGATGAGGTATTAAAAGAAGATCATCTAAACTTTGAAAGAATGACAGGTCTGGTTGGGAAATTGGGTGAAAACACACTTCATGTTAAAAATCGAATTGGACGGGTGTTGATTCCTCGTTTCAGGGATCTAAGTATGAGGATATGGATGAAGCTCACAAGACTCGATACTCTATTCATCCTAGTGCCACAAAAATGTATCAAGATATGAAGAAAGATTATTGGTGGCCGGGTATGAAGCGTGACGGGGTGGAGTATGTGAGTAAGTGCCTTACTTGTTTGAAAGTGAAGGCCATACATCAGAAGCCGTATGGGAAGATCCAACCTTTGGATAAACCGAAATGGAAGTGGGAGCACATCACTATGGAATTCATAATGAAGCTGCCATGTACTACGAAGGGGTACGATGCCGTATGGGTGATTGTTGACCGTTCGACGAAGAGTGCCCACTTCTTACCGATCCGCGAGACATATTCATCTGAGAGGTTGGCTGACCTGTTCATCAAGGAGATTGTAACTCGTTATGGTATGTCGGTGTCTATTGTGTCTAATCGTGACACCCGGTTTACCTCTAAATTCTAGAAGAAATTCCACAATGCCATGGAAGGCTCAATTATGTGGAGCAACTAGTGGCAATCATCGATCATAAAGAGAAGAGGCTGAGAAATAAGTGGTTCCTCTTGTGCGTGTACAGTGGAAGCACAGGAAGGGATCCGAGTTCACATGGGAGATTGAGGAGGAGATGAGGCAGCATTATCCTCATCTGTTCGAGGAATAACAGGTTTCGGGGATGAAACCTATATAAGGGGGTGGACTTGTAACACCCAGTTTTAAAAAAAAAGAGACAAGACATGAGGAACAAAAGAAAGAAAAGCAAAAAAGTCCAAGTGGAAGGACTAAAAGTGTCCAAAAAGGACAAAACTTTCAAAAGTTGGTGTAAAGGTGGGCATAGCCGCCCACCCTCACTTCATATCACCATATTCTTCGGTTTTAGAGAGAGAGCAGAGGAACTCTCGGCTAAAGAAAAAGAAGAAGAAGAGAAGTCGAATTCAAGGTAAGAATTCGTGGTTTTTAAATGTTTATGACGGGTTTTATCCCGGTTATATGCTTATGTGCTTATCTGTTTGCGTATGTGCTCGGGAGTGGGGGTTTGGTGTTGTTTTTAGGTGTTTGAACTCAATTGCAAGCGGGTTAGAAAGGAAGAAACACCCAAGTTGCATCAGGTGAGTTCTAGACCCCGGTTTTTACTTGTTTTAAACAATCTTTGGGGCTGAAATGTATTAAAATGATTTTCAAAGCTTATATATGTATACCCGTATGTAATGTGCATGTAGGATGTTGATTCTTTAATGCATATAGGTTATTCCTGCTTAGAATAGCCATATTAAGCTTAGAACAGACGGGTTTGATGATTGGGTTTGAAAACAGACTAGAATCATGTTACACAGGAGGTCCATGCGCCTAGATAAGGCTAATGCGCCTGAAAATGCCTTAGAAAGATTTAAGTGTAATCGATGCGCTTGAATAGTAGCCCATGCGCCTAAGATTACCTTAAACATGTTTAAGTATAGCCCATGCGCCTGAACAGTGGTCCATGCGCCTAGAAATATTAGTCAGACGACTAAGTGTAGGGCCATGCGCCCCAATTATGCCCATGCGCCCAAGTGGCTCATGCGCCTAAGTGTCCATGTGTCCGAATAACCCATGTGCCTAAGTGTTCATACGCACGAATAGTGCCAATGCGCCTGAATAGTTCATGCGCCTGAGTGATAAAATGATTAAGTGTTGGCTGATGCGCCTACATAGTGATGAAACGCCCAAACAGGGCTCATGCGCCCAAATAGTGCCAAAGCGCCTAAGCACTTAGAATTTTTACAGAATTTTCTGGGAGTCTGTGCTTTTAGGGTTTTGACCGAGGGTTGTCTGGGGCTTATTTATGACGATGTTTCATGCATGGTTATGATTGTTCCTTATTATTATAATTGCTAATATTATTACTTATAGTATGTGACTTTACGTGGTATGTAATTACCGTAATGTAAAGTATTTCGTAATAATAAAGGGAAAGAGCAATAAAGAAATGAAGAGGAAGATTAATAAAATGTTAACAAGTCTTGCAAGCTTACAGGAGTGACACGACCATGTTGTCATTAGCTCGACCGTGTTGCGGGTTAGCTACCCCATATTGCACACGAGACCAGGACCTTTGCAGCATGTCCTGGGTGATTGGGTCGGCCTTGTACACAATACACAAAACGCTTTCGAGGGATACAGTTGACCCTTTCAAGGGATATAGTTGACCCTTTCGAGAGATATAGTTCACCCTTTCGAGGGATATAGTTGACCCTTTCGAGGGATACAGTTGACCCTTTTGAGGGATACAGTTGACCCTTTGAGGGATACAGTTGACCCTTTCGAGGGATACAGTTGACCATTTCAAGGGATACAGTTGGCCCTCTCGAGGGATATAGATGGCCCATCACCCGTTTTCCTATCGCGCATATAGTTGGGGTATTGCTCATTGGTCCATACAGAAAGTGAAAGAAAAAGATAAAAAGTTTACAGAACATACAAGGCATACAGTAATGAGAACGAACATTATCCGTTCATATAGTTAATGTGTGCTCGCATATACAGTACAGAGTTGTATTCTACGGAAAAAAGTAATTTCATATACAACATATAGAAAGTATTTTATTACTTTTAAAATTAGAACTCACTCAGCAACGCTGACTTTTATACATTTTCAGTTGGCACATAATTATTGCTGAGGATGGCGCGAGGGTGAAGCTACTCGGCAGGGAAAGACTGACACTCATTCATATTTCATGTTGATGTTGTTTTGTAATGCAATAAAACAATACTGTTGTAAACAGTTAAACGATGATGTATTGCTTAACAACAGTGTTTAAATTGACATGAATGGTTTTTGATAAATTATTTCCGCTGCTTAAGTTTGTATAAATATAATGTTAATGTTTTAGTTGTTGTGATTGACCAACTGTGAGGTCACCGGGAACGGGGCCTTACATATCATAGACCTGAAGTGCTAGGATATCCTTTGTTGTAAGTCATTACAGACCTGGATTTTCTCTTTGATGCAAAACATGCCAATGTGCACAATCTGTTCAAATGGATAGTTAGAGCTAATCAAATGGTTATCCATGATCATTCTCTATTCATTTAAGTAACATGAGCTCTGGTTATACATATGTTTGAGGTAATAAGTTGAGTATGTGTTCTTTCTTGCATGTCTTGATGATAGTTGAGCTCTCTAAGTCTTTTTATGAATTACATCATGTCATATCTAAATATACCCTAATGAATCCAAGAATTGAAAAAGTAAGTGAGTTGATATTTTGTCAAAAACACTCATTTTCTGTCCTTAGATCTTGTGTCTCCTTTGCTGTGATATCACTGACCCGGAACACACTTGATCAGGATTTATTCATTGTCTATGACTATTCACATTATTTTTATTTTAATGTGTTGATCTTCATTGATATGATCTCACTGCAGACATTAATTCTTTTGTTTATACTAGATTTTGATTCTACTTTCATTTTGATTTTATGCATGTTTTCTGTGTTTGAAGGTAATGTAACAATGAGATGTGTGATCTTATTATGTTACCTTAGGAAACTTATAAGTTGTTCAAACTTAAAAGTTTAGGGGGAGTAATAAATGGAAGAGTTTTTCTCAGAAAATCAAAATCAAAGTTAAAATGTTGAATTGAAAGGATGATGCTATATGTTCAAAGTGTATGTGAGTTTGATAATGTAACTTTTGAAAATGATATATGACTGAATGTGGAAATGCTTCTTTCAAAAGATGAAAAATAGATATTTGATTATGTTTTAAGACAAAAATGAAGGGAAAGATAAATTTTAAAAAGTTAAACAACAAGTGAAGAATTAAAATTGTTAAAAATTAAATTTGAGTGTGCAAAATGTAAAAAGTTCAAATTTGAGGGACTAAAATTTAAATTTTAGGAAATTCAAAAATATGCTTCAAATGTTTAAATATTAGTATGAAATATTACTAATATGTTTAAACAACGCGCAGATGAAGAATTTTGAAAAACTCAAGTGTAAGACTCATGAAAGTTAACTCAAAGTCAACTCATGCACCTAATTAGTGTTGATACGTCTAAATAGGAGCATGGTGAACTTTCAAGAAATTATATAAGTGTTTGGGCGTTTTTCATATTCACATGAGCCTAAACAGTGATAATGAGTCTGATTTTAACCAAGTGTTGGACGTTTTAAATGTCTAATGCGTCTACAAAGTGTTGAAATATTTCAAGAGTTACTAGTGTTAGACGTTTCAGGAACTTCATGAGGCTGAATGGTGCAAATGCTCCTGAACAGTGCAAGAGTGCCAAAACAGTGCTTATGTGTCTGTATAGTGCTCATGCAACTGAACAGTTCTCATGAGTCTGGATCCATACGCACAAACAGTGCTCATACGTCTCTTTATTTTGTGAATTTTAGGATTTCATACGCACAAATAGTGCTCATGCGTCTAAAATTTCACTTAATATATATTGAACACCTAGACTTGTTTCTCATTCACATTCAAAATTTTCCAAAAAAAAACTCTCTGAACTATCAACTCTCGGTCTTCATCGAATACATGGAAAGAATGAGCAAAATGGATATAAAGACGAATGAAGCAAAACTAGAACAAGGCATTCTTGCTAGCAAATTTAAGTCTGCAATTGCTAATGCTTTGAAAGAACAGAAGATGTATAAAAACAATCCAATGTTCAAGATCAAGGAAGAACCTGAAGATTTCTTTAAGTGCTGAAGATAGAAGATAAAAGCTGAAGATGAAAGCTGAATATGATAAATAAAGCTGAAGGAAAGATAAAAAGAAGACAAGATTGAAGATTTTGAAGACCGAAGACCATGTAAATCTTAGGGGGAGTATTGTTAGAACTCTAGAAAGATTAACATGTTGTCTTTATGTGTCTTTTTACTATTTTTTATAGTATAGGGACTTGTTTTGTAATTTGTTAGTTCCTTGTGTTTCATTATAAATAGCTTAGACTTGTAGCAGTTAAAAAAAGGAGAAAAATAGTTTTAGAACAGATTGAGAACTACTTAATTGCTTTGTAATTGTCTTTGCTTGATATTAATGAAACTATGAATTTTGTTGATATCATGCTTGATTTAATTACTTTGTTTGTATTTCTTTGAATTATGTTCATACATCATCACAGATTGGTACATTTGATCCTATGAGTAACTTTCTATTTTATGTACTTTATCCTTTTTCTAATATATTAGGATGTGAGCTATGGCATGTCATAGTCACTAGTCAAAAAGCAATCTGCCTTTTGACTCTACATTTGATTTTGTAGTTGTCTAGTCAATTGTATCTAGCTGGCCTTCAAAGTATGGCTGGATGTAGGATGTAGTATATGTATCTCAAGTACTTTTAACTTTCTGATATGCTTTTTGTAACATTTGTAATAGAACTTGAGAAGCAATATACAACATTCTTGAAAACCAATTACTTGTTTGTTTTGCTATCTTGTTCTGTCTCTTCTTTACTTATGTTCTTAATTAGCATCTTTACCAAAAGGTTAACCACTTCCCTATTTGATTTTTTAAGTGTTCTTAGCAACTCTCCTCATTGTGTTGTTGTGTTGTAAGTGCATACCCTTCAACGGTCCTCACAAACTATAAAAATATTTGTTTCAAATAAAAACATTGTGTTTAACTAAAAGATAGAAGAGTAACCTCTCAAAAAAATTAACATATAGTATAATCTAATCACTAAAAAGTACTATACGTAGAAATTTTAAAAAGTTAAATGTAAACATGACAATGTTATGTAAGGTCTTGTTTCTATGCAACCTTACAATTGGATTTTTGACATTAGATACACATAATTATTAAACTTTAAACATTCACTGTCATCGCAATGGAATTAAAATCGTCAATCCATAAAACATTGTATAAATTATATTACATCTATCCATAAAATATAAATCAAACTATGAAAATGCCAGTCATTATCAAAGCCAGGTAGCTTTACATCCATGCCTAGCTATCTTCATTGATTCCATCTTACATTTACCTATCAAGTTAATATGCATAAAAAATATAGTATTTTTAAGTGAGTTATAGTTTTAAAGGCCTTAAAACTCTTTAGCATATTTGTCATTTGAAAACCTATGGCTTTAACTAGAATTAAAACATCAATACTTTATATATAGTATATCATCTTTCATACTTTAACATTGACTCTTTTATTTACTTTACATTTATCTTTTCACTTTTAATTTTGAGCTAGTACATGTACTAAGCTCCTATTATGGTGAGCATACACCTGGTATAACTTCTGTTAGGTGAGTGTGTAAAAGACATAGCTCCTATTAGGTGAGTGCATACAAAATGAAACTCTTGTTAGATGAGTGTATACAAGATACAACTCCAATCAGGTGAGAAGTGCATAAAAAGGCTCCTATCAGGGTAAGAATGCAATGAATACAAACTCTTATTAGTGCTTGCATTACTTTCTATACATTGGGCCCATTTTCTTTCTTTAATTACTTTTATCTTTCTTATATTCATTATAACTTTATCATAACAACAAGTATTAATTTATACATTCTCATTCTTTCATACTTTATCATAATCATGGTTCTGATTTACAATTCGTCATGCATAACACATCGTCATCATCTATATCGATAAAGAATAAGTATTTATGGTTCTATATAGTATGCATAGGTCATTAGCATAAACCCATTTTACATCACTTTAACATTTTGTATCATCCTATACCAAGTATGGGTCAAACATACTAGCTATAACAATATGGTTGAAATTTGAATTGGAAGGTTTTCGGATTCAAATCATGTTTGGTTGGCACAAACAAAATTGGAATTTGAATGTTTTCCAGTAATTGATGGAATGTTACTTTCATTTCTTGATGGATGGAATCTTTGAGTTCTATTGGAATTAATCAATTTTTTACTAAAATACCCGTAGACATATTTTCACTACTTACACAACCCAAACCACCTGCAACTACCACCACTAACATCACATCGTACTCACCATATCTAACGTAACTCCAAATAAACAATCGAGCCTTGCTCCAACTATCCTAAACCTTGAATTATATGATGATGAAGATATGGGTTTTAGTGAGTACCATGAGTCGCTCTTCTCCACCCTGCCCAATAAGAGATGAGTGCTCCTTAATCACCCTTATCTAGCCCATATTATCCACCCAAAACTGAGATGTACCTCCCTAAACCTACTCAGGAAGTCCATATAGAAGAGGCTCTCACTTTTGCAAGTGATTATATCATTAAGATGACAACCATGGAAACGAATCCCATTGACACTTCTCTTGAAGCTGTCATGGTGTTGGGAAATCTATCAGCCAAGAACTCCATGTTGGTGATGCAAAAGAAATCATTGGTCCAATTCCCTCATCCCCTAATGTTTCTTCTAATAAAGATTTGGGTCTAAAACTGTTGATACATATGTACCTAGTTTAGAAGCTTAATGAAAAATGTCTATCATGTCTTACATATAGGTAATTGAAAGGGTATGAATGAAATACAATTTGTGGTTGATGCTTATAATGTTTAATATTTCATTGCGTATTGTATCATAATGCATATTGAACTAACTATATAGGTTTGTGGTTGTTTATATAGTTCTTAGTCAAGAATGGTTGAGAAATGTGGTTAAACTTAATCATATGAACTCTTCATGCGAATGGACCATGCTAATGGACCATACGCATGAACACTTCATGCTAATGGACCAGTCGCACGAATGAACTAGGAGACTGAATCAGTCACACGATTGTGACATAAGATTGGCTCAGTGGCACGACTGAACCTTCAGTCGTGCGTATGGACCGATCGTATGGTTCTGTCGTACAATTGACAAACCCTAACCTATAAATACCACCTAATTCATGGAAAAACGTAACACTTAACAATTTCAACTCACATACGTACCTTAGTCGTCCAGAGACTCCAGAGAACTTGTTCCAACTTCATAGTTCGCAGTTGATCGTGTTCTAATCATTCATGACGTTTCATTAATCTCTAGATTGATCGAAACTGCGTTCTCACTGAGTGGATCGCCAATCAAATAGGATTCCACACTATTTGAATAGGTATACACGCATTATCAGTTAGTACTCCATACGTACACGGTCCTAACATAAACTAAACGTGCAAAACCTATCAAGAACATACACATATTAAGTTTCAAAGGTAGGTCACCTGAAATCTTAGGTGGCTACCAAACAAAGAAGGGTCAATGGCCAGCAATTTGAGATCACCGAACTCAAGGGAAAGTTAACTGAGAGCCCCTTAGGAGAAATCAACTAGGCCCATAAGAAGTTGTGGATTATGTGGACCTAACCCTTAGCTCCCCTATATAAGAGGGTCATGCTACCAAAAAGGGGGAGAAAGGATTAGTTGCAATAATATAACCTAAGATTTCCTCCTAGAGTATGGGCATGGAGGACTCACCACCCTTACTTGCAATTGTCTATAACAAGCTCCCCAGTTCCACATTGATATGGAATGACTCATTCAAAACTTGTTTGAGGAGGATATAGTAAGGGTAATGCCTACTCCATCTCACCCTGCTGAAATCCTAATAGTGGTATGGAGGTATGATGCTAAAAGGATAGCACTGGTAATCTCTAGGTCTAAGGGACAACAAGAAATCTTCAACTTTTACAACCTGAGATACTATGAGCGTCTAGTTAGTTGACCTTCCACTTGCCAACCCAAATCAAAGTAGGAAATCTATATGGTTAGCTAATAGGATTCAATATACAATGCTTCAAGAGTCCAAGAAGAGAACTAAGATATATAGAAAGAGGCTAGCAGGCAAGAATTTTGGTCAACTTGAAGTTGAGGTGGACCCTAAGGTTAGCTTTGAAGGGGAAACCTTTGTTGAAGGCCCAGTAGTTGAGCTTGTGAACCTTGAGACAAGGATTGCTTCAGCACCCATTACCATTAGTGAGACACCCGCTAGTGAAGGTGTTTCACAGCCTATCTCTTGCTAGAGCTCAAGTTTAGAAGCTAGCAATAAAGGCCAAAGCTCTCTCCACCCTAACTCACATAGGCCTGTGGGTGAGAAAGGGAAGAGGAAAATTACCTCTAAGGAGATTGAGGAAGAAGAAAGAGAGAGAAAAGGAAAGAGAAGGATAGAGAGTTTAAGTGAGACCCCTGGCTTTATGAAAGCTACAATAATGGCTACCCCAAGGCCAAGTACTCAAGATGATGAGTTAAGTCAGTCACATTGAATTATCTTGGGAAAAGGAATTACAACATTGATGAACTCATCTCTCTTCCTTTAGAAGAATTGAATGAATTGGCTGATAATGACTTGTTAAAGGAGAGAATGTAGGTTGAGGATTCAGAATTGGTCCTTAAAATCAAGGAAGAAATAAGAAGGAAAAGGCTCTACAAAACTCCCACCTTCTCCCCAATTCACAAAAGCCCTGAGAATGAGATTGTGGCTACTTAAAAACAAATTTGGGTAGGTAGGAAAAAGGATAGACAAAACATGATAACCTACTTGAGGGCCATAGGTCTTTATCAGGAAGCAGACCTCCTTCCCTTATCATATGAATACATTGAGTTTGAATACCTTTAGCAGGTTGACCAAAGCTGCTAAGAGAGATATGAGGGAAGTGGCTACAAAGTCAAGAGCCACTATCAAAGGAAATCTAAAGAAGTTTGTTGATTGACAAAAGATGATGAGCTTCTTGGAGCTGTATGGATTCTCTGGAAGGAGACTTGGTCAAACAACTATCTATCATGGATGAGCACATTATGGTGATCAATCAAAATATCAAAGGGGGTGAGCTGGTTGATTTGCAATCTCCACCAAGTAAGGTTAACCTGAAGTTGAGGCCAAGGTTGAACCCCAAGATACAACACAACCTGGACCTAATGTTGCGTCACATCCAGCTTTGATGTGTGTAGATAGTATATATATATTTTGATAAAGGTTTTTTTTATAGTTTTAGTTTTAATTAGTTATTATTAATACTAAACTACACACACAAAAATAAAGTGTAGCTGTCATGTGGTAATATAGTGTTGGTAAGAACCGAGTATCAATCCATGAACACATTAAGCCTACTTAACAACCTTATAATTGACTATCAGTTTTACGTTTTAGAAAATGATAAGTTAAAAATAATAACAATAAATAAAGATAGATAAGATAGGTTAAGACTTTTGGTGATTCTTTCAGTGAAGTAAGGTTGTTATCCTAATTTAGATTACACATATATAACTATGATGAATTGGTGAGGTGATTAAATGTATTGATTAATGTAACTATGTTAATGTTTATAAAGGTGAGCTAGCGTGATTTCTCGTCTATCCGCTCCGTAGTGACTAGGATCATGGTAGGTTGATTTTTACTGCTTAGATCAAAGCCCTAGTAATGTAGGTAAATCTCTTGTGACTTTTGACATATGATTTTTAAAAAAACATAACTTAATGTTAAATATAGAGTTGATCAGGTTCCTTTCTAACATACCACTAAATTTTAGAAAACCATAACAATAACTATAGATTTCTCAGACTGATGAAAGGGAACCCACAAATGATCAGAAAGTTAAGGTGATATGATTTCTAATAATCATTTCTAGTTCATTAGCCATGGATTTATTATGAAGACCAGTTTCACGAATAATAGTTGATCATATGTTTTTCAACCGTATATGACATTCACAATTACAAATTATAAAGTTATAACTTCCCGTTCAAATGAAGATGCTACCCATCAAAAGTTTTCCTAAGACCACCACAATATTAACATAATTTAAATCACACCATTAGTTCATCACAAGCTATATAAAGTTTCACTAAATTTGGATATCAAATGAAGATTAGCTCATAATGAGCTTGAACATAACAACAAAGATATAAAAGAGTAATGAAATCTTTGGTAAATTAGAACAATCAAACCGGTGAACTACAATAGATGATGTTTAAACATAATTAAGCTTCTTTAAAGTGTTGAACGAACCTCCAAAGGTTGGGTTCGCAAGAAGGAACATTAGCACTTCACCTCCTAAAAGCTATTTTTCAAGTTGCAAATGAAGTCCTATTTATAGGCTTTCTAGAGTGTTTAAGCAAGGCCCCATACCTAAAAGGCACGACCCCATACTAGTACAATATACATAAAAGTTGGTCGGCTTGTACGCTCAGATGTTGCCAGGAACAACCCCGTGTTCGATGGGGCACGACCCTGTGTTTGTGGTGGGGCACGACCCCGTGCCTCCTGAGGCACGCCCCCGTGCCTCAGGTCGGGGAATAGTACTTTTTGTCCTATCGGACTGTCAAACACATGGGTGTATTGATTTTATCATAGGGGTGTGTTTCTGGTTGGGCATGGGGGCATGCCTCATGAAGCTCGGCCTCATGCTTGAATTCCAAAGCTTGGTTTTCTTCATTTTCTTCTTATTTAAGCTACTTTTGCTCATCTTGGTCTTTTCCAAGCCTAAAAACACAATTTGAATGATTTAAGTATCAAGTCATCATTTTAAGTAAAAGTTTCTAAGATAATTTATGTGTAAATGATGTGTCTTATGTGTATAATTTGAAGCACATCAAGCTTCATCGTCTGATCTATAGCAGGGCCTCCTTTTTCTGTACTTGTGAAGGCCAAGGACCCAACTTAGGAAGACAAAGAAGAAAAATCTGGTACTATAGGCTAGTCTCCCCAGTTAAAATACAGGGAAAAGAAAAGGATGGCCATCAGAAGGGACAAGGAAAACAAGACAAAGTCCAAGGCATCCACCTTTGCACCTTAGGATGGGTCGGAATATCTTAAGGATTCTCAAGAAGAGGCTGCTTAACAAAGTCCACTCATAGTAGAGCCTCTTGCTATGAAGAGACACATCTTATCCTGGGTGTTTGCTACTAACCAAACAAATGGTATGTCACTAGAGAGGCTGCTAAAAGACATTCTTGATTTCCTTTTAAATGATCTCTATGACATGAGTAGATACTTTGAGAGTCTAAGGGATCCTAACCAATTGATGATAAAGGGAATAGTCTTGATTCTAATTAGCACTATCAAGAAATGAAGATCAAGAATCAATGGTCTCTTCAGTTTTGGTAGTATCATCAAAGGGGGAGTTTTAAGGAATATACTTAGAGGCTCATGCAACCAAAGAACAACAAGAGCTCTCAACATGCAGATATAAAGTATAAGGAAATTACTTTCCAAGATTTGATGCAACTTATTGAATTATGCTAAGTATCAAATCTTCTGAAGACAAAAGACCATATCTCCTGAAGCCAAAGATGAAGTCTTTCGAAGCTTCAAATACAAAGTCTTTTGAAGCCTGAGACTGATTTTTATTAAAGATGCAGAAGACATTCTTTTTCTGAATCACCTTTTGGTAAAAGTTGAAACACTTTTTGCTTTCATATCAAAAGACTCGCCAACTTATATGAGTTAGTGAAAAGTCCATACTCTTGTCAAACTATAGATTAAGGTCTTTTGTTTATAGCATTCTAATTTTTTACTTTTATCTTTTTTGTAATATATTAGAATATGAGCTATGGAATGTCATAATACAAGTCAAAAGGCAATCTGCTTTTGACTCTACATTGATCATGTTGTGTAAATTAATGATTCTAGTTAGTTTTAAAAGTATGGCTGACTATAGATGTAGTATAAAGTATCTCAAGTACTTGTTATTTGGATTATGCTTTGTAACACTTGTAAAAAAACTTGAAAGCAATATACATCATTCGTGAAAACCATATTATTTTGTTCTTATTCTGTCTCTTTACTTGTGTTTTTAGTATCATCATAAGTTGGTTCTTTATTTGTCTTCTTACATGTTCTAAGTCTCCTCATTGTGAAAATATTGAATTGATCCCCTTTAACGATCCTACAATTGGTATCAGAAAATTTTAGGCTCTTGATTGTAAAATCCCACCATCTTAAATCCCTTCGGTTTCACAAAACACTAAATAACTCAAATGGTAGATTTTATCAAGGCTGATATGGAAACCGCTATAATAACAAAATCTCCACCGCTCACTCATGATGACATTGATACTTGCTGCCAAAGAATGGAAGGCTTAATCAAGTCTCAAGACAGCAGGATATGGGGATTCTCTATCACAAGACTGTTAGGACCGTATACGTACGGAGTACTAACTAATAATGCATGAAACCAGATCAAATAGTGCGGAATCCTATTTGATTGGCGATCCAATTAGTGAGAACACAGTCCCGATCAATCTAACGATTAAAGAAACGTTAAGAACGGTTAGAACAAGATCAACTGCAAACTATGAACTTGGAACAGGCTTTCTGGACGTTCTGGCGGCTAGGGTACGAGTATGTGTCAAATTTCAATCAATTGTTTCATTTTTCAATGAATTAGGTGGTATTTATAAGTTATGGTTTCCAACCGTGCAACTGAACCATTTGCATGGTTCGGTTGTCCGACTGAATCATGCGATTGATCCATACGCATGACTGAAGGTTCAGTCGTGTGATTGAGTCAATCTTATGTCTCAATCATACGACTGATCCAGTCTCCTGGTTCAGCCATGCGACTAGTCCATTAGCATGAAGTATTCATGCGTATCGTCCATTAGCAGGATCCATTCGCATGAAAACTTCAAACGATTAAGTTTGAACACATTTCTCAATCATTTTTTACTAAGAACTATGCACAACAACCACATACCTATATAGTTAGTTCAACATACTTTAATACACAATAAACAATGAAACATTAAACATTATAAACATCAATCACATATTGTATTTCATTCAAATCATTCATTACATATGTGTAAGACATGACAGATATTTACATTAAGCTCCTAAACTAGGTACATGTGTATCAACAAACTCCCCCTTGGACCTAGTTTACATTAGTGTCTGACATTCTTCATAAGCTCCTCAAATCTCTTGTACTACTCCTCTCTAGTAACTCTTGCATGTATTTCAAATGCAAAACAGAGTCACATAACGTTCTGGAACTGGAGGGCTTGTACTATATCTTGCGCAGACAATCTGTAGATATCTTCTGCAGACAAGTTTGTAAGCCATATTGGTTTGAATACCCGGATAGTTTCCTTTTTGCCCTCTCTCTATATAACTATGACCGCTTCACATGTTCTCCAATCATAATACCACCATTTGAAGTGCGGAGTGAAGTCTTGTGGCATTACCATAAGGAATCTTAGACATTGTGCGCGGAGGACTCAACTTCAGCATGACTTTAGGCTCTCCAGAATAGGATCCACTTCAAACCTTCGGATGTACCTCTTCGGTTGTTGAGGTCTGAAGTTTACCCATCTGGTGTTAAGCCTCAAACCATCTTGACATCTTTCTAGGATCAGCATATAGCAGATTTAAGCATGCCAGTTGGTTGAGCTCAAAACCTGGGAGAGTCTTCAGATCATGTGGATATCTGAAGTACTACCCTTTTCCCTCTTTACAGCATAAACATTTAGATCTTTAAATATGCCCATGCTATAATTTTACCTGACACTTTCTGATGTCTATTGACTCTGTAGAGCTTTGTGTAGGCATTCTGCTTTGGTGGCGTGCACTAGGCTTTCATCTCTGCAGAACAAGCTGCCCATTCAGCCTTCTTGATCTCAACATCTGCATCCGAGGCTTGGGTTTGGCTTTCATTCTTATCTGTTTCTCTCTCCATCTCATCCAGTGTCACCCAAGTCGGGGACCACATTGCCCTCTCAGTCAGTGTACTTTGGATAGTACTCAGATGTGACATCCTCAGTCTCAATTTCGTCGACATCATTAAGCTCATCGTCACTTGTCACATCACATGTAGGGGCATCTTTGACAATCTAGTATGGATTCAGCCTAAACATCTCAGCTAGTTGCTTGTCAGTCAGATCGTGAATGATTTTTCCTTCTTCGGGAGTGTAGCTTACCGATCGTCTGACAATCCCTTTCAAATCAAGAATCATAGTGAATTGAGACTTGATTTGCTGCAGGGGAGCAACATCATATTCATCTTGATGTGATGTTTGATCTGCTTGATTTAAACATTTAACACATTAATCATTAGTAATTAATCAAGACATTTAAACATTATATAAAAATAGATAAACATTAATTACATAAATGTAATATTTGAATAAGGTACAAAACTTTTTAAAATACAAAACATATAATCTTTACTTTTATCCTTATCCGTCAATTCTTCAACAGCAGGGCTTGAGGAGGAACTCCTTTGTCTTGTGCTCTCTTAGTCCTTCTTTATTGACCTTGAGCGGAGGCTGATGCAGCAGCATCACATTCTTCATCATCATCTCCTCTCTTCTTTCCCCTAAATCCTTCATCATCATCCTCATCATCTTCATCAGAATCATCATCATCCTCATCCTCATCAGCATTATAATCATCATCATCATCTTCTTCTTCTTCTTCACCTTTCCTAATCTTTAACGGCTCATCTTTTGACCCTTTCATCCTTTGCATGATCTTCTTGTTCTTGGCTTCCAATTCCTCAATCCCCTGAGCTGAATGAGCATTCTGTTGCTGCAGTTGGGTAATCTATTATGCTTCAGCAGCATTAAGCTCCACAAGCTGACTTAGCTATGTAGCTCTATGCTCATCAGCAGCTGACAGCTTTAGCACCATCCGGTTTAGGTTGGCAAGTTGTTCCTCTACCCCAATGAAGAGTAGAGTGGGTCCGGTGGTGAAGGTAGAGTGGGTTGAGGGACCTACTTGGTGGCTGGTGGTGGTAGTGGTGGATGTGGTGAATATGGGTAGTGGGATAGGAGTCGATGGTGAAGGGGTAGTTGTAGTAGTGGTGGTTGGTAGTGTGGTAGTGATGGTGGGAGGTATGGTAGTAGTGGTAGGGTTGTGGTAGTGGTGGTGGTAGCTATGGTGGATGTGGTAGGTATGGTGGATGGGGTGGTGAACAATGTAATCCTTCTCCTTTGCTCTTCATCCCATGGGGCTGAGCCATCCTCTTCTTTCTCGATCCCTTAGAGGACCCTTAGCTGATGGGATGGTCCGGGATGTAAGATGGATTAGTCTCAGTAGTAACGGCATCCCAAGACTCACCCTGGCGTCCACCAACTACCCTGAGCCCTCTTTTAGTGGCCACGACCCGGCTTCCCACCATCTGTACCAAAGGCTCCTCATCCGACTCCTTCTCCTCATCTATCTGAAGTTGGGGTGGATTGGAGCTGGCTCGGATCCACCTGGAGCCTCACCACCTTGACCATCACCATGGTTGTCGTCGTCATCGTCTGAATCATCTGTAGGTAGCTCAATAGGCTCTATGTCTGAGTCACTGTCATCGTGATGCCACTTCCTCCTAGAGGGCCCCACATAATCCTCTCGGGCTAGATGCCCTAACAACCATCTGACTGGGGATTTCACCTGCTTTCCCCTGTACACCTTCATCCTGCCTAGTGTAGTATCATCCATAACCTCGAGGGTCATAGCATCATCACTCTCCTTTGGCAGAAAGGAAGCTTCTGGTCTATAATCATCTGAAGAAACCGAGGGTACATGCAGAATCCTTCCTTGCCCTTGGCCTCTATAATCTCCACCAGGTAAGTGAAGATCATCCGTGAGAAACTGGACGGGTGGTTCAGTACCAGAGCAACGAATGCATTCTGGATTTGATCTGAAAGCTCATCAAAACCCCTTTCCTCGAGGCAATGAAATTGAGGATAACATGCACCAAGTACTTGAACTGGGGACGCATATTGCTCTTGTTAAGCACACTAGCGTTTATGTCCCTAGAGTACTTGATCTTCAGAAAACATCCCTGCACATTCAGGGGATGTAGCCTAGTCAGACAGTCTCCATCCTCTCCAAACTCCAAAACTCTCCTGATATCATCCTCGCTGACTGCAATATCTAGGCCAAAAATGGTACTCCGAATACAGTGTGGCTCAGAGGACCTGTCTACAACCGCGCTTTCCCAGAACGCCTACTGAAGAGATCTGTATGGTGTGCACGGTGTCGAGATAGGCTTGAAGATCCTCGATCTTCGTAGAAAAGCAATAATACCCGCAAACTCAGAAGCGTTCCGGGACGTGACATCATGATGAGCACAGATGTTATGCTTTGTGCTCATCGTCCACCTACTAGCCATGTTGCTGTAACACAACACATATAAACGTTATAATTTTGGTAAGTGAATGACATTTGAACTTTAATGAGCTTGAAAACATTCTGTTTAGTCATGTGAATGGACAGTGTGACTGAGCCTTAGTCGTGCGATTGAGCTCCTTCGTACGATTGAGCCTGCGACTGAGCTTAGTCGTATGCTATACCATACGGTTGAACCAGACATGCGACTGAACTCAGATGCATGGTTTATTTGTGCGATTAAGCCATTCACCCAGCTCAGTCATGTGATTGAATTATTCGCCCAGCCCAGTCGTGCGATTGAAGTTCATTAGTGTGTCCAATCGCATAACTCTCTATTTTTTTAATTTAAATTCAAATCTTGGGCTAAACTTGATGTTAAATGTTGTGGATTGGCTTATTAGACTCACAAACACTCTAAATAACATCTAACGCTCTTTAAGTTCGTGGTTTAGTTCATTTTACAGTTTTATGTTGACAATTTAGTCTTGGTTCTTATTTTGAACAAAATTTCATCAGTTAGGGCTTGTATTAATGGAATGTTTAGGTTGGCATCTTCACACAGTAGCTGTAGATGTAAGTAATAATCATTAGAATCAACAAGAACATGTATAGAATGCTCAAACGAACTTTTGGCAGAGTTTGGGTGTAGTCGTACGAATAGAGAGCGATTTAGGGTTTGGTGACAAAGTGCGGCTGACTCTACTCTATTAATACTAGGTTTACTTTCAGTCGTGCGACTGGACTTGTTCGCACGCTTCATTCGTGCGACTGAGGCTCAGTCATGCGACTGGCTCAGTCGGTCACGCTCAGTCGTGCGACTAGGTTTCATTCGTGCGACTGACTCATTCGGTCACCTTCATTCGTGCTATTGGTTCGTTATGATGATCCAATCGTATGGATTGACCCATGCTTATGGTCCAATCATACGTCTGGTCCATACGTGTGGTTCAGTCGTGCGATTGGGCTGATATGTATGATCCAATCGTGTGAATGGCTAAGACTTATGAGTTTCACCTCATTCACTTTCAAACACTTATCTTGTTAATTATTGATAAGACATTATGACCGTTAATCATCTTAGACATGACCTTTTTAATTTGAAAAACTATTGATCACCTTAGGCGTGATCCTTTTAACAAAACTGGTGATCACCTCAGACGTGATCCTTTTAACACAAAAAAACCGATTGGTCACCTCAGACGTGACCTCTTTTAAGTGAGTGATTCACAGATTGATTTCAAATGCATAGTCTGACTTTTACCTACCAAATGACTATAAATTAATAAATAAGTAAAAACAACTAGAAATTTAAAAACAAAACCAACGCATATTTTTGTATTTTTTGTGTTTTTTGTATGGAGATGGATTTAAAGCTATTAGAGTCCTTCTAACCGATTTTAATTCCTGGACCACATAGCTTCAATTATTGTTTATCATTTTTGGTATAATTTATTATGGAATCATACAGGTATATCAGAATTATTTGGGACATTTTAATAAACTATTTTGATGCAAGATTCTTGTTTTGACCAAGAGTCAATAGCAATTTTTGGACATCATACTAGAGCCACAAGATGCATACAATGATTTTGACGTTCAAGAACTGCAACTCACGATGATTGTCAGTATACTTGTCCTCTTAAATCCATACACAGATTTTTGACACACATTGGTGATGAGTTAAGGTTTAATTATTTCAACAAGCATTTGTGGATCCCACGCTTATATGGTAATCAACGTTGCTCAGCAGATTTTTGAGCGGTCTACGGGTATATTTCAAGATAAAAATATTCTAAGAGCTTTCAAAGAGATGCCAAGCCTTAGGTCAGTGCCATCACACAGTAGAGAGGTGCAAACAACAATGAATTCTAGAATATTTAGGTTATGCTTATCCTCATGTCAGTGCCACCACATAATGAGAGGCACACAACCTATCTTCTTGTTAAAGTATTTATTTTATTTTTGTACATAACGCACCAACAACATAAGTTATTAGCTTGATTGCATTTTGCATTTTGCCATGTGCTTTGCTCATTTTTTATGGTCGTCCGAACAAATTTGTGGCGTTTGTTTTGCTCTTCACCCCTTATTGAAAATGCGTTGATTGTGTTAACCAGGATAAGATGGGAACCCACATCAAGTTGAACAACTTAGTTTGAGCTTGAAACCACCAATGAGGTCTACTTATCTATAGTGTTGAATCCTCTGACACATCATATAGTAACTAGCAGCCTCTAGGTCTACTTTCTCTATGTTATCTGGTAGCATACAAGTTTTAGTATCATTTTTCTTAGACTTTTCAGACTTAAACTTTGAATTTTGCATCTTAATCAATTACACCTTTTGAAGTCCCAATAATCAGTTCCTGTGTACTATCATTTTCCATATACGTTGAATCAGTATCACAGATTGATTAATTTCCTTTTAGTTAGGCTGTCCTTCTCCCTCGTTTTTTTCTTTTATTAAGTAATTAAATAAGGTAGCTAATTTAATACTAATCTAACCTATTTTCCCCTTAAAATTCTTAAACCGAAAATATTTTTTGTGTTTTTGGATTTTAATAAACAGAAAAATAAAATAAAATAAAATAAAAATTTGTCAGACTAGGCATTTTCTTCCTTATCACTTTTCTTTTTCATACCATTAACCTCTAATAGATATAAAATCCTCAGTTTATCAAATTCTTTTGTGTAGAGGTCGGCGCGTTGAAAATCCATATTTATTTTAACCACATCGATTAGTTGCTTTTCAAAACAATCATGTATAAAGTGATACTTAATGTCGATGTGTTTAGTTTTGGAGTTGGACTGGATTTTTTGTTACGGCTATAATAGCAGAATTATCAACAAAGATAGGAGTGTTAGAGAATTGCAAACCGTAGTCCCGCATTTACTGTTGAATCCAAATGATCTGCGAACAGCAACTTGCAGCAGTAACAGCTTCACAGGTTGACAGAGCAACCAATGTCTGCTTCTTACACTGCCAGGTGACTAATCTTCTCCCAAAAAATTGATATCTGCAGACGTTGCCTTGTAGTTCATCTGCAGCCACCATAATCCGAGTCAATATACATTGTAAGCTCAAAATCATCATGATGAGGATACCACAACCCGAGTGTTGGAGTACCAATTACCTTAGCACATCGATTATGATCCCTTGGTCATCTTTCTTGCATTTCAAGACCCATTTAGTGCCAATTACTTTAGCACCTTTTGGCCTATCCACCAGTGTCCATACTCCTAGCTTCTTGAATTGAAGAAGTCTTCTTGCATGGCACTCACCCATGCCTCATCGTTTAAGGCTTCACTTACATATTTTGGCTCAAATTGAGACACAAAACATCAATAAGCACCATTGTGAAGATAGCCTTTTTCCAAGACTGAGGCATAATCAGCTGAGTATAGCTGATTTTTTGTCTGTACTCCTGATTGTACATCACCTATGACATTATCCAGAGGATGATAGACATTTAGTCGAGATCAGTGAGTGGTGGGAACAACTACTTCCTGATCCAGATTTTGAATTCCTGGTTTAGTATCTATAGTCGTTGGAGTGTGAGGTTCCGAAGAGTTAGAGGCATCAACATCTGATGCTTGTGTACTTTCAGTTGCAGGAATCTGTTCCTCCTGATCCACCTGTTCAGGCTCCACTTCTTCATTATCAGAGGAGGAGTCGCTTACATCACATGCTCCCCCTAAATGACTAGAAGATTCACCTTGTAAACCTGATGTTGTCTAATCTAGTGACGATGTGTTTAAGACTTCGTACATCATTTTGGTCGATAACTCATCATCAGGAAGGGAGGGAGGGATGTTGAAGGACTTAAAGAATCCATTATAATCGAAGAAGAATGTGGGGCCTTTTCCAGCAAGGGGGTGGTGTATCTCTGAACATCAACGTTGCACCACACTTCTACTTGACCTGTTGAGTTGTTGTAAACTCTTTTATTTGGTATGTTGTATCCTAGAAGAATCCCTTCTTCAGCCTTCTCACTGAACTTCCCTGATGAAGTTTTCTTCAGCAGCGTACATGGTGCACCAAATGGTTCGAGGTACTCCAGATTAGGTTTACGTCGCTGGAGCAACTCATAACACGTTTTACCATGACGTTTGACCACCAAGACTCGATTGAGGGTGTAACATGCATTGGCAACTGCCTCGTTCCAAAATTGAATGGGCAGTTTCGAGTCTGCTAGCATCATTCGTGTTGTCTCTATCAAGCTTCCGTTCTTCCGTTCAGCAACTCCATTCATTTGTGGAGTGTAGCTAGATGTGAACTGATGTACAATTCCTTTCTCTTTGCAGAATGCCTCCATCCAATGGTTCTTGAACTCCGTGCCGTTGTTTGAGCGAATTTGTCACACTTTCATCTTGTAGAGAGATTCCAATGTCGTCACTAGTGTTTGAACGATTCAAATGTCTTTGATTTGGATTTCAGAAACATTACCCAGAGAATCTGGAGTAGTCATCAGTGACTACATAATAGTACAAATCCCCAGCAATGCTCTTGGTGCTCATAGGTCCAAACAGATCCATGTGTAGAAGTTCGAGAGGCAATTCAATGGAATTTACTTTCTTTGCGTTGTGAGACTTCTTGGTCTGTTTACCTTTCTTACATGCTACACAAAAATCCAGAAGTTGAAAATTCTTGACGTTTATCATTCACTAAATCATTCTAGATCACATGATTCATCTTCCATGGATTTATGTGTCCCATTCTCCTATGCCAGGAGATCGAGTCCCGCTCAGTTGCCTTTGACAAGAAGTATTGAACTTGATGATCGGTTTTGAAGGCCTTTGATAGATCTAAGACATACAAGTCATTATATCTAGAATACTGACATTAAGATCTGGTCCTCCGGGATAATGTAACCCTTCTTCAATACATAGCACTTCTTGTTGTCGAACACAATTTTAAATCCTTTGTCACATATCTGGGATACTGAAAGCAAGTTATTCTATTGTTGTTGAACGTAGTTTACCTTATCAAACTTGACTTTTTGGTTTCCCACTTCGCCTTGAGCTCTGATGTATTCTTCTTATTTCAAGAAAACGATACATGTCCTCCATTAATCTGTTGACATTTGAAAGGAGAGACAGGTTCCCGGTCATGTGCCTAGACGGCTCACTATCAACAATCTAGTTATTGTGATAGCACTATAACGGACACCCTGCACATTCAGAGGAAATTATCAGTTTAGGTTGGGACCCAAGCCTTACTAGCTTGGGTGACCTAGAGGAATCACATATCATGAACTCAACCCACTGTCCATTTGAGGGTGAGGTCATATCATTCTTTTTCTTGTTCTCATTATCAGACACCGGACTTGACTTTTCTTTCTATAATCTAGTTTTGTGTAAGGCTTGTTTGTGATAAACAAACAACTGGCTTACGGTTTGAACTTTAGGTTCATTAACTCTTTTTGGTGGGGTAATAGAACTCATTTTCAAAGAACTTGGTTTATTATCATAAAGTTCAACTTTCTTCTGGGAGTCTAATAATAAGGACAATTAGAAGCAATATGTCCTTTCTTTCCACAATTGTAGCAAGATCTCCCTTCTACATGTTGTTAGAACTATTTACGTGCGGAAGTGTGAGATACAGGTGTGACTTTAGTCTAGTTGTGTTCGGACACTTCTTGTTTAGATGTTTTTACTTCTATAACAAAATTCATTGTTTGAACGTTTTTAACATCTTTAACCTTTCGTTTATTTGGACATTGACATGGAGCACGTGGTTGGTAACTGGTTTGGTCATTTTGTGTTCAGTAAAAGACATGCTTGAACCTGACTTTACATTAATCTTTTCAAATTGTTCATCCTAATTCACCATAGTCATCTTACCTTTAGATTTCAAGTAGCCTCCTTATGATTAGCGACAGTTTCCACGGGTTTACGCTTGGAATCCGGATCACTAACTAGAGGAGTGGACACCACATGATCCTTAATTGGATAGTTATTTACTTGTCTACATTTAGTATTTAACATGATCTCATGTGGTGGTTGAACCACTTTGTAACCCAACCCCTCCCCATTATTTTGTTCTTTCACTAAGTGTTGAACTATGTGAGAATAATTGGTCCAACTATGCAGTTTTTGTTTTAATGAGTTGACTTCGACTTCTAAAACTGCTTTTTCTTTCTTAGTTTTCTCCAAGGAATTTAAATAGAACTTTATATCATTTTCTTGATTATATAGAACTTTACACTCCTCAGATGAACGGGGTTGCTGAGAGAACGTATCGCAGCTTAATAGAGACAGCACACACAATGCTAGTAGACTCGAAACTGCCTATCCAATTTTGGAATGAGGCGGTTGCCAATGCGTGTTACATGTTAAATCGAGTTCTCGTAGTAAAACATCATGGCAAGACGTGTTACGAGCTACTTCAACGATGTAAAGCAAATCTAAAGTATCAACCGTTTGGAGCACCATGCACGTTGCTAAAGAAAACTCAGGATGGGAAGTTTAGCGAGAAGGCTGAAGAGGGCATCTTCCTAGGATACAACATACTGAATAAGTGAGTTTACAACAACTCAACGGGTCAAGTAGAGGTGTGGTGTAAAGTCAATGTTCAAAGATATACCACCCCTCCTGTTGGAAAAGGACCTACCTTCTTTTTCGACTATGATAGATTCTTCAAGTCTTTCAACATCCCTCTCTCCACGTCTGATGATGAGTTAGCAGGCAAAATGATGTATGATGTTCTAAACACACCATCATAGGAATCTACATCATCTGGCTCATAAGGTGAATCATCTACTAACTCAAGGGGAGCACTCGAGGTAAGTGACTCTTCCTCGAGCGATGAAGCCGTGAAGAATGATCGGGACACTCAGGAGCAACAGGTTCCTCCTACTACAAGTCCACAAGCATCTGACGTTGATGCCTCTGAGTCTTCGGAACCTCATACTCCTACTGCCTCAGATACTGAACCAAACATTCATAATCTTGATTTTGAGGTAGTTGTTCCCACCATTCCTGGATCACGCCTAAATGTCTATCATCCTCTGGACAATGTCATTAGGGATGTCAGATCAGGAGTTCAGACAAGAAATCAGTTGTATTCAGCTGATCATCCCTCGGTAATGGAGAAAGGGTACCTTCACGATGGTGCTTATCATTGTTTTGTGTATCAGTTCGAGCCAAAATACATTAGTGAAGCCCTAAATGATAAGGCATGGGTGAGTGCCATGCAAGAAGAACTTCTTCAGTTCAAGAAGTTAGGTGTATGGTCACTGGTAGATACACCTAAAGATGCTAAGGTCATTGGCACCAAATGGGTCTTGAAATGTAAGAAAGACGAACAAGGTGTCATCATCAGGAACAAGGCTCGGCTTGTAGTTCAAGGATTTCGACAAGTCGAGGGAATTGATTACAATGAAGTTTTTGCACCTATGGCAAGAATAGAAGCAATCCGTATCTTCCTAGCCTATGCCTCTTACATGAAGATTAAAGTCTATCAATTGGATGTAAAGAGTGCATTTCTTCATGGTGAAATCCGAGAAATAGTGTATGTCAGTCAACCCAAAGGATTTGAGGATCCATATCATCAGGATAGAGTTTACAAACTAGATAAGGCTCTCTACAGGCTTCATCAAGCTTTGAGAGCATGGTATGAAAAACTCTCAACTCACCTCGTGAAACACGAATTTCACAGAGGTGTAATGACTATACATTGTTCATCAAAGAGAAAGATGGTGATCTGTTGCTAATTCAAATTTATGTTGATGACATAATTTTTGGTTACAAGAATGAAGAACTATGTAAAGACTTTGAAGTAGTAATGAAGGCAAAATTTGAAATGAGTGTCATGGGAGAGATGAAGTTCTTTCTCGGGTTGCAGGTGGATCAAACACCAAACGGGATATTCCTACATCAGACAAAGTATGTCAGGGATATTCTCAGTCGGTTTGATATGAAGAATGCGTCCGCAGCTGGGACTCCACTTGCTACAAACCATGATGTAGCACCCGACGAGAATAGTGATCTGGTTGATGCCACCATGTATCGAGCAATGATTGGATCCCTCATGTACCTCACTGCCTCAAGACCTGATATCATGTATGCAACGTGTCTTTTTTCAAGATATCAGGAAAAACCTAAAGTAACCATCTTATCGGGGTCAAGAGGATATTTCGTTATCTGAAGGGTACACCAACACTTGGGTTATGGTATCCTCATAACGATGACTTGAGCTTACCACGTACAGCGATTCAGATTATGGCGGTTGCAAGATGAATTACAAACCTACATCAGCAGGTTGTCAATTCTTCGGGAGAAGATTAGTCACATGGCATTGTAAGAAGCAGACATCAGTTGTGTTGTCAACTTGTGAAGCTGAATATGTTGCTACGGCAAGCTGTTGTTCTCAAATCATCTAGATTCAACAACAGATGCGGGACTACAGTTTGCAATTTTCTAACACCCCTATTTTTGTTGATAATTCTGCTACAATAGCCGTTACTAAAAATCCTGTCCAACATCCTAAGACCAAACACATCAGCATAAAATATCACTTTATACGTGATTGCTATGAAAAGAATCTAATCGATGTCGTTAAAATAAATACGGATTTTCAACGCGCTGACCTCTATACAAAAGCTTTTGATAAACCACATTTTCTATACTTGTTAGAGGTCAACGGTGTTAAAAAGAAAAGTGAGGTAATTCAAGAAGATGACCATGCTTAGTCCGATGCGTAAAGTAAAATTTTCTTCTATTTTCTTTAATTTTAATTTATTAATTTAATTAACTTTATTGCTGTTATTTCTTCACCTATTAAAATCCTAAAAACGCAATTCTTTTACGGTTTTAGAATTTTCGGGGGAGAATAGGTTAAGTCAGTAATTAAAAAAAGGGAGGAGGACGGGCTAGCTGATAGAAATGAGACCGGCTCTGTGAAACCGATTCAAGGACTGTGGAAAATGATAGTACACAGGAACAAAATTTTTGGGACATTAAAATATTAAATTGAATTAGATGCAACATTCAAAGTATAAGTCTGAGATGTCTGGGCAATATAAAAGGGAAAATGATAGTACACTGGCTACTACTAAGGTAATGCAAAGAAAGTAGATCTAGATGTTAGACCACCACATGATGTGTCGGTAGATTCAACACATTAGATGATTATACCTCATTGGTGAACTCAATTTAAAGTAAACTGTTCAACTGACTGTGGGTTCCCGTCTTATCACTAGCTAACACAATCAATTATTTGCAATAAGGGATGATGAGCAAATAAACGCCACAAATGTGTGCGGATGACCACTAAAAGAGCAAAGCACGAAAAAAATGAAAAATAAACACAATCAAGCTGATAACCTATTTTGTTGGTGTGTTATGTGCAAAAGAAAAAAATTATGTTCTAACAAGAAGATAGGTTGTGTGCCTCTCTACTGTGCGATGGCACTGACCTGGGGATTAGCATAACCTAGATATTCTAGAGTTCATTGTTGTTTGCCGCCTCTCTGATGTGCGATGGCACTTACCTGAGGCTTGGCTTCTCTTTGAAAGTTCTAAGAATAGTCTTTTCTTGTCAAAATACCTATAGACCACTCAAAAGTCTCCTGAGGAATGTTGATTACCATATAAGTGTGGGCTCCACAAATGTTAGCTGAAATAACATAACCTATTCTATCACCAATCTGTGTCAAAAGTCTGTGTATGGATTTAAGTGGACAATTATACTGACAATCAGTGTGGCTGTAATTCTTCAAAATCCAAATCAACGTATGCACCTCGTAGTACCAGTATGATTTCCTAAAATTGATAAATGACCCTCGATGAAAACAAGAATCTAGCATCAAATGGTTTTGGAAACACGTCCTGAATGATTTGATTACTTGTATGATTCCATAATGAATCTTTCACTTATGGTCAAAATAACTTGAAGCTATCTGTTCAATGAAATAAATCTGGTAGATTTCTATCTTAGGATTTCCACTCCACACAAAAACACAAAAAACATTTTAGTTCTGTTAGTTAAATTTTATTTTGTTTAAATTTGTTTAAGTCAGTTTAGTTGTATCTGTTGGATTATGGCATGGAATTCAATCTGGAATTTAATCACTTAAAAGGGTCACGTCTGAGGTGACCACACATGCTTTCAAATGTAAAATGAGTCACGTCTGAGGTGATCAAAAGTTTTCCAAGTTAAAAGGATCATGTCTCAGATGATTGTATGCTCAAAATGTTTAATCAATAGTTAAAGGGTCTAAAATGTCAAATGGTCATAAAGTCAAAATCAAGAGTATGATCCATTCGCACGACTAGACTATGAGTATGGATCAGTCGCACGATTGGACCATACTTATGCCCTAGACAACCGAATGGAGCATGAGTATGAATCATTCACACGAATGACTTACAAGATTGAGCCATTCGCCTGAATGGAGCTGACCGAATGAGTCAGTCGTCCGACTGAAACCTAGTCGCCCGACTGAATGTGATCGACTGAACCAATCGCATGACTGAAGTCCATTCACCCAAATGAACAGAACGAATGGGTCCAGTCGCCCGATTGAAATCAGATTCAGTATAAATAGGGCCATAGTCGATCTCATAAACTCATCACCCCCCCCCCCCCCATTTGCCTTAAAATCGCATAAAGTGTCGTTATTCTACCAAAATTTCTTTAGACCTAATTTGCCTACTTATTTTGACATTCTAATGTTCTGTGGTGATTTTACAGGTATAATGCGGTGCAATCTAACGAAAACTCTACCGAATTGAGCCCTAGTTCACAACTTTTGGCCCTAATCAAGAACCGAAGTTAAAATGGACAAATAACCTAACTAAACTAAGTAAAATGTTGAAATCTAGGTTATTAGGTGATTAGTAGAGTGATTGCGAGTCTAATGAACAAAACACGACGTCTAATTTGAAGAATTGGTCAAAATTCAAATTTCATTCGAACAGACAGCAGGTCAGATGACTAGACACCTTGATGAACTCCAATCGCACGACTGAGCTGGCCGAACGACTCACTTGGCCGAATGGATAATCATGAGCTTAATCGGCCGACTGAACTAATCGCAGGCTCAGTCACCGATTGAACTCAGTCGTATGTTCAGTCACCCGACTGTATTCAGTCGCCTGTTAGGTCAACCGACTGAACTCAGTCGTATTGTTCAATTGCATGATTGAACCAGACTGAGCTCAAATAGGTTAATTACAAATGGTTTTTGTTATGTGATGATCTAACATGTATGTCACTTGTGTTACAGATTGATTGCTGATAGGTGGTCCATCAACCCCGAGCACAACATTTGTGCCCATTTGGATGCCACAACTCGAAACGATGCCGAGTTTGCAGGGATCATTGCATTCCTAAAGAGATCCTGGATTCACAGAGATAAATCCATACCGTGCACTCCCTATCGGTCTATACAGCAGGCCTTCTGGGAGGGGACATCGGTTGATCATTCACAAGAGCCCTACAGCATCCGGAGTACCATCTTTGGGCATGATATCGAGGTGACTGCTGCTGATATTCATCGAGTCCCCGATCTGGGTGACGATGCATAGCACCCGACCAGGCTACACCCTCTGACAGTGAGAGGGTGCTTCCTTAGGATGAAGTACGTTGGGGACATAAATGCAAGTGTGCTGAATAAAAGCAACATGTGTCCCCAGTTTAAGTACTTGGAGCATGTGATACTGAAGTGCTTGGCATCGAGGAGGGGTGGGTTTGATGACCTCTCAGACCAAATCCAGAATGCCTACGTGGCACTGGTACTCAACCACCCCTTCAGTTTCTCCAATATGATATTTGCCTACCTCATAGAGAACCTTGAGGCCAAGGGCAAGGAGGGCTTCTGCATGTATCTAAGGTTCCTACAGATGATCATTGATGAGAAGCTGCCAGCCTTGCCCAAGGAGAGCCACGATGCTGTATCACTGGAGATTATGGATGACACGACCTTGGGCCGCATGAAGGTCTATAGGGGGAAGCAAGTCAAGCCCCCTGTGAAGAGACTCTTCGGGCATCTGGCCCAGGCTGATTACAGGGTGCCGGCTAGGCGAAAGTGGCACCATGAGGAGAGTGATTTAGATGTTGAGCAGCTTGCTCTCCTATTTGATGACTCCGATGATGATGACGGAGACATGGGTGGAGATTCTGGCCCCACTCTTTCTAGGGCCAGCCCTGTTGATACTACATCTCCACCCCCTACTCATACAAATGCCACCACTGCCAGCTTTCACCAGGATTTCTGTCCTCCAGATAAGGAGGCAGAGAGTGATGAGGAGCCTCTTACGAGGACTGTGGGCAGCAAGGTGGTTGCCACAGAGAGAGGTTTGAGGGTGGTGGGTGGACGCCTAGGGGAGTCTGGGGATGCTGCTGCTGATTCAGATCCCACATATGCCCCGGACCCGCCCAGCAGCCAAGAGGGAGCCTCTATGCCTAGAGGCTCAAGGAAGAAGAGGATAGCACACACCTATGGCAAGAAGGGGAAAAGACTAAAGTTTACCCTGACCTCCTCCACCACCACAGCCACTACCTCAACCACACCTTCCACCACTACCACCACCATTGCTACCACACCACCTGCCACCACCTCACACACCACTACCACACCCACTCCACTACTTACCCACATCCCATCCACCACACTACAGCTCATCCACCACCACTACAGCTCATCCACTACCACCTACATCTATACCACCCCAATCTTCACCTCTGCTACCACCACCACCACTAGCCACCAAGCCGGACCATCATCCCACTACATACCACACAGGATCATCTCTACCCCCCATTAGCGTAGAGGAACAACTGTCAGCACTCAACCGTATGGTGCTGAAGCTGTTAGCTGCTGATGAAGAAAAGACTGCCCAGCTACGTCAGCTTGTGGAGCTAAACACTACCCAAGCACAATAGATCTCACAGCAAGCTGAGCAAATTGCCCAACTCCAGGAGCAAAACATCCACTCATCAAAGAAGATAGAGGAGTTGGAGGCATCAAACAAGACCATCATGCTCAAGCTCAAGGGCTCAAAGGATGAGCCACTCTAGATAAGGGAAGGAGATGATGATGATGATGATGATGATGATGATGATAATGATGAGGGTGAAGATGATGATAGTGATGATGATGAGGCAAGTGAGAAGGAAGAGACAAGGGGGAAGGGTAGAACAATGATGATGATAAAGAAGGAGATGCAGCTGCATCTACATCAGCTCAAGGTCAGGAGAGACGTAAAAGGAAAAATCAAGACCAAGGAGCCTCATCTTCTGCCCCTCCTACTGACGCGCCGGCTATTCAGGGGAAAAGTAATGTTTAGATATATATGTACTTGAAAACTTTGTAATTGAATTTTGGATTAATATTATGTGATTAAGGTTTATGTATATATTAGATGTTTACCGTTTTGATTGTTGACTAATGGTTGATGTGTTACATGTTTTAAATCAAACAGATCCAAATTTTCAAGGAGAGATGAATACAATGTTGCCCCTTCAGCAGATCAAGACTCAACTTACTATGATCTTGATCTGCAAGGGATAGTCAGGAGATTTGTGAGTTACACTTCTGAAGAAGGAGAAATAATTCATGATCTCACCGATGAGCAATTGGCCGAAATATTCCGACTGAGTCCTGATGAGATCGTGAAGGATCTCCTATAGTGGACATAGACAGTGACGATGAGCTAAATGACATAGACGAGATAGAGATTGAGGATGTCACGGCCCATCATCATCCAGAGTACGCTAACAAGGAAGGAAATGTAGTCCCCAATCTGGGTGACCCCCTTGTTAGTGATACTTTTGAAACTCTGGATAAAATGGAACAGGAGTCGGAAAAGAATAAAGAGCAAGCCCAAGCCTTGGACGCCGATGTTAATATCAGAAAGGCTGAATGGGCAGCATGATTTTTAGAAATTAGAGCCCAGCGCAGTGCTCCAAAGTCAAATGTCTACACCAACTCTATAGAGTGAAGAAGCATCACAAGGTGTCAGGCAAAATTATAGCGTGGGCCTATTTTGAAGATCTTAATGTTTATGCTGTTAATAGAGAGAAGGGGATCAAGTACTTCAGATTCCCACATGATCTGAAGACTCTTCCAGGTTTTGAGCTTAACCAGCTAGCAAAATTGAAGTTGCTATATGCTGACCCTCGTAAGATGTCAGGCTGGTTTGAAGCAGCGTTAAAGAGAGAGTACCACACCGGTGGGTCAACTTCAAGCCTCAACAACCAACAAGGAATATTAGAAGATCTGAAGTTGATTCCATAACTGGGAAGTCAAAAATAGTGTTAAAGTGGAGTCCTCCGCGCACGATATCTAGAATCCCTCTACGGGAAATGCCACAGGACTTCACTCCACACTTCAAGTGGTGGTACTACGATTAGAGAATAGGTGAGGTAATCATAGTGTTGAACAGAAATGGTAGTATGGAAACTATCAGGGTGTTTGACCCCATGGCTCACTAACTTGTCAGCTGATGATGTTTACACCTTATACAAGTGGCCACTGTTCTATGACTCGCATGATATTATACAAGCTCTCCGATTCCAGAATGTGATACGGCTCTGCTTCGCTTTTGAAATACATGCAGGAGTTAGAAGAGAAGAGAAGTACAAGAAATACGAGGAGCTTATGAAGAATGTAAGACAGTAGATGAAACTAGATCCAAGGGGGAGTTTGTAGATACATGTGTACTTAGTTTCTGAGCTTAATGTAAAATATCTTTATGTCTTACACATATGTAATAGAATGGTTACTTAATGAAATACAATGTGTGGTTGTGCTTATAATGTTGCATATTTCATTGCTTAGTATATAATAACACTTATTGAACTAACTATATAGGTTTGTGGTTGTTTGAATAGATTTAAGTTAAATAATAATTGTGAAACATATTCAAACTTAATCATATGAAGTTCTCATGCGATTGGCCCATGCTATTGGACCATACGCATGAACAACTTCATGCTAATGAACCAGTCACACGACTGAACCAGGAGACTAGATCAGTCACATTATTGTAACATGAGATTGACTCAGTCGCACGACTGAACACTCAGTTGTGCGAATGGATCAACCGCATAACTCAATCACACGACTAAACCATTCTAATGGTTCATACCATTGCCGTCTATAGACCTCTAAGAACCTGTTCCAAGTTCACAGATCGCACATGATCGATTAATCGTTCTTAACATTTAGATTTAATCCACAATTGTTTCTACGTGTGGTCTCACTAATTGGATCGCTAATCAAATAGGATTCCGCACTATTTGACTTGGTATACACGTATATCAGTTAGTATTTCATTCAATACATGATCCTAACACCTTTGATAGGTCCAGGACATATAAATCGTTATATCTTGAAGCTGACATTGAAACTTGGTCCTCCAGGATAACATATTCCTTTTTCAGAACATAGCACTTCAGGTCATCAAATACAACCTTGAATCCTTTGTCATATATCTGGGAGACAGAAAGTAAGTTATTTTGAAGTTGTTGAACATAGTTTACCTTATCAAACTTAACTTTCTGGTTTCCC
Organism: Flaveria trinervia; assembly: GCA_025506515.1. NCBI lineage: Eukaryota > Viridiplantae > Streptophyta > Magnoliopsida > Asterales > Asteraceae > Flaveria > Flaveria trinervia. Next base: position 34,779,131 of record CM046450.1, on the reverse strand, counting down.
ACTTTGCCTTGTGCAGTGATATATCCTCCTTTATTTCCAGCAAATGAAACGTGTCCCCCTTTAATTTGTTTGACATTAGACAGGAGAGACAGGTTCCCAGTCATGTGCCTTGATGCCCCGCTATCAACAATCTAGGTATTTGTAGTAGCACTATAGCGGACAGCCTGCACATTCAAAGGAAATGATTAGTTTAGGTTAGGGACCCAAGCCTTAACTGGCTTGGGTGACCTGGAGGAATCACACATCATAAACACAAGCCACTGTCCATTTGAGGGTGAGAGCAAATCATTCTTCTTCTTGTTCTTATTTTCAGACATTGGACTCGACTTTCCTTTCCATAAGCCAATTTTGTGTAAAGCCTGTTTGTGATAAACAGAAAACTGGCTTACGGTTTGAACTTTATGTTCACTAATTCTTTGTGGTGGAGGGATAGAACTCCTTTTTGAAGAACTTGGTTTAGTATCATGAAGTTCAAATTTCTTTCTTAGTGTCAGATAATAAGGACAATTAGAAGCTATATGTCCATACTTTCCATAATTGTAGCATGATCTACTTTCTACATGTTGGTGAACTGTTTCTATGGGGAAGTGTGTGACACAGGTGTGACTTTAGTCTGTTTGGGTTTGGACACTTCTTTTTTAGATGTTTTTTTCTTTTTTAACAAAATTCATTGTTTGTACATTTTTAACATCTTTACCCTTTTGTTTATTTGGACTATGACATGGAGCACGTGGTTGGTTAACTTGTTTAGTCTTTTTGGGTTCAGAAATAGACATGTTTGAACCTGACTTTACATTAGCCTTTTCAAATTGTTCATCCAAATTCACAATAGGCATCTTACCTTTAGACTTCAAAGTAGCCTCAGAATCCCCCAGGTTTACTCGTGGAATCCAGACCACTAACTAAAGGAGTGGACACCACACGATCCTTGATTGAATTGTTATTTATTGGTCTACAATTAGCATTTAACATGATCTCATATGGTGGTGGAACCACTTTTTAACCCAACCCCTCCCCATTGTAACGTTCTTTCACTAAGTGTTGGGCTATGTGAGAAGAACTGGTCCAACTGTGCAGTTTTTATTTTAATGAGTTGACTTCGACTTCTAAAACTGCTTTTTTTTCTTTGTTTCTTCCAGGGAGTTTAAGTAGAACTTTATGTCATTGGCTTGATTAAAAGCAACAACTTCGGTTTCCCTTAGTTGTTTATTTAAAAGTTATATTTTCTCTTTATAACTGCACTCGTTTTGTTTTAAAATCTGATTAGATTCTGTGCACAGTTGTAAGTCATTTACTAAGCTATCATTGTGGTCTAATAACCTAGCAAATTTTAAATCTATGCTTTTTCTAAATTTGTTAGACTCAATACAGGCATGATTTTCAATGAGTTGGTCTTTTGTACTTACCTGGAAAGACTCGGTTGAATCAGCCATCATAGCAGAGTTTGACTTTTCGGATGCGGGAGATTCCGAACATGTCGTTCTGAGTTCTTCTTCAATCAGGTGATCGACCATATTCGCAGTATCTTCGTTATCTGACATCACTAGTTCAACTACAATTTCCCCTTCACTCGCAGAGTCATCATCCAATCCCTCGACACATACAATATTCAATTCACAAGGAGACACAAGAGGAAGGTCCAATCCTGCCCTTCATCATCCTGAGCAGTCAAGGCCTTTGTTTCTTTGCCTGATGAGGTAGCTCCACTCATTTGTTTGTCTTGACGGGTGAAGGTTGAGAATGGATTTCTGTTACCTATTTTTTTGGGCTTAACACATTCACGTCTGAAATGCCCCTTTTCTCCGTAGTTAAAACGGGTAACTTTGATTTTGTCGAAACCAAAGGTTGTATCTTTTGTGGCTACCAAGTTTTGTCCTGTCTTTTTCACAAACTTTTTCGCCCTTCTGACAGAACTAGCCAACGCCCACATGATATCCATCATTTCTAGTTCATTTTCAGCCACCTGCCCATAGTCTTCATCCGCTAGATGGCAATTTCTGATCTTCCTGCAACTAGACCATTATAAGAATGAACAACCGCTGCTAGAAGGTCCTGTGCTCCTTTGCTACTTCCACCGTGATATTACTGAGATTTTTGGTCTTTAACATAGTAGCATTTGCTTCAGGTATGATATATTGGGTATTTGATGACCCTAACGTTTCAGATCCTGAAGTTGTGGTTTGAGAAGGATCTAATGAGCTAGACACAAAGGCAACTTGAATTGGTGCTCCTGAACTGGTTGGAGTGGGAGAGGAGTTATAAAGTGAAGGATTCTAGTCATAGGATCCTTTCTAAGACTTGTATTTCATCCTCAATTCTTCCTCTCTCAACTTTAATATGAAGTCATTTATATCCAACTTTGACAGAATATCATTCTGTCTCAGATTCGACACAAACGGTCCTATTTTTCTGGCAACCATCTGCAAAGCTTGACACCTTATCTTCTATTGACGTCGTGACCCCATGAGTGTGCAGCTCACTCATTAGATGGTAGAACCTATCTATAACATCATCCAAGCTTTCTTTCCCCATTGAAGAGAAGTTATGAAACTCCTTCTTCAGTGCCTTTGCTTTAATGCTTTCAACTTTGGATTCCCGTCGTATCTTTTCTCCAAGGCTTCCTATAACTTCTTTTCTCCAGGCTTCCCATGTCTTCTGGTATTGACTGAGTCAACAGGGCATACACCTTCTTTCAGCATTATACTTTGCTTTATGGCTATCAGTCATACCACCCAAGGTTAATTTAACACCATCAGCACCAACTGGCATACAATAACCTGTCTTAATAGATTCCCAAAGGTCGAGATCAACTCCATTAAGATAGATCTCGAATCGCTGCTTCCATTGTGGGTAATCATCTAACGTTATAAGTTTAGGTGATTTATTATGATTCCCAATTTCATTTTCCAGAAGCAAAAGCTTCTGGATGCGAGACTCTCTTCTAGCAGTAAATGCAGAGGGCTGATCTTCCATCACTTTAAACATTAAACTTTAAAATTATACGAATGGACAAATGTGAATGAGTCAATCGTGCGATTGGACAAATGTGGATGGCCAATACGGATGACTCAGTCATGCGAATGAACGGTGTGAATGAATTCAATCATGCGATTGGATTCAGTGGTACGTATGGAGTGTGCGATTGGAGACAAGCGAATGGGACTTTTCACTCGTACGAATGAGTAAGAGATTGAGTTCAATTATGCGAATGGGGTGTGCGAATGGGGTGTGCGATTAAGCTTAGTTGTGCGATTGAGCCAATCCTGAGACTGTAGGCTGCTGTTTTTGAAATTTCGAAGGTTTTTGACACTTTGACACAAAAACACGATTTTTTAAGAACCCTAATGTGCTGTATGCCGAAAAACGTAAACTTTTAGACCTGGAAATGTCAAAAACACTGTTTTACTCAAAAAGGTAATTCTTTTGAATGAAAAATGTGATTTTTACACCGAAACTAATCGAATCAACATGCAAAATAAGAGCCAAAGCTCTGATACCACTTGTTAGGACCGTGTACGTACGGAGTACTAACTGATAATGCGTGAAACAAGGTTAAATAGTGTGGAATCCTATTTGATTGGCGATCCAATCAGTGAGAACGCAGTCCCGATCAATCTAACGATTAAAGAAACATTAAGAACGATTAGAACAAGATCAACTGCGAACTATGAGCTTGGAACAAGCTTTCTGGACGTTCTGGACGACTAGGGTACGAGTATGTGTCAAAAGTCTATCAATTGTTTTGTTTTTCCACAATTAGGTGGTATTTATAGGTTATGGGTTTCCAATCATGCGGCTGAACCATTTGCATGGTTGGGTCGTGCGACTGAATCATGCGATTGATCCATACGCACGACTGAAGGTCCAGTCATGCGACTGAGTCAATCTTATGTCTCAATCATGCGACTGATCCAGTCTACCGGTTCAGTCATGTGACTGGTCCATTAGCATGAAGTATTTATGTTTATGGTCCATTAGCATGGTCCATTCGCATGAAGACTTCATACGATTATGTTTGAACATGTTTCTCAATCATTTTTTACTAAGAACTATGCACAACAACCACATACCTATATAGTTAGTTCAACATACTTTAATACACAATAAACAATGAAACATTAAACATTATAAGCATCAATCACATATTGTATTCCATTCAACTCATTCATTACATATGTGTAAGACATGAAAGATATTTACATTAAGCTTCTAAACTAGGTACATGTGTATCAACAAGGACCTCATGTACCAAGCACCACTTCAGCTACTATCGGTAGTGGTAAGCTTCCAAAAGAAGTGGCTAACTACTTAGAGGAAGACTGGAAGAATATTGATGTATATTAAAAGGCCATGACCACTCTCCAAACTTCTCTTCCTAACTCTATCTACAGAGGATTCAAGAAGTGGAAAACTACAAAGAAACTCTTGGATGCACTAAAGCTTATGTATAAGGGTCTACTAAAGCAAAAGAAAACAAGAAAGACCTCTTGAAACAACAGTTTGAGAACTTCCCCTACAAGACAGGTGAAACCATAACTCAACAATACTTCAGGTGTTTTAAGATCTGGATCCTCTAATAGATGTCGGAGTGAATGATGAGAATAGGAACATTATGAGAAAGTTCTTGTCCTCTTTTCCCAAACAATGGACTCACTATTGTGTGCTCATTAAAAGAACTAAAAACCTCAAAATTATTACTATCATAGAGTTGCATGATATCCTCAGTGGATATCAGTTAGAGATGAACATGCAAAATCCATCAGACAACTCTTCTAACAATCAATAGAGTTTAGCCCTTCATGTGGTTGAAAGAGATTGCAGAGAACCACAACATAATCCTATCTACTACCTTGAAAACAAATAAAAGGGTCGTGTCATCACCTTCCTAGAGACACCAAGGGAAAGCTATATCTAAGGAAGCCCACTACTGATGAAATCAGTGGCAACTTTCTATTCGCGCATGAAGACTTGGACTGTATCCATCAGATGATCTGGGGTACATGGAGATACTCTAGCAAATGGCCCTTCTAAATTATATGGCCAAGAAGTTCTATAAGAGGACAGGTAGAACATTTTCCAGCAATCCAACCATTAGAAAGTTTGGACTGGATAAAATCAAGGTGAAATGATACAATCGTAACCAAATAGGAACCTTGCTAGAGAGTGCAAGGCACTAAGGATAAATGATGGCCAAGCACAATCCAAACCAAAGTACACTGATGGAGCTCCACATACTAAGAAGCCCAAGTAGCAAGTTGCACTTGCTATTAAAGAAAGAGGCTTTGACTAGAGCTTTCAGGTTGGAGATGTGTCTCCAAACCAAGCACTAATGCCTAATCATGAAGAAGCCAAGGTATTTGAATATCTTTGTACTCCTGATTGCATTACTAAAGTAAATAGATACAAGTCCTATAACTTCGAATTGAGATATGACCTTGAGTCCTTAAATGTTTTAGAAGCTTATTTTAAAAGAGATGACAATGATTATAAACTTAAAATAGAATATCAAGAGAAAAAAATTCAATATAAAGCATGAGCACACAAATTACAGGACTCAAATTAAAGATCTTATTACCATACTAACTGAATGCTAGGCTGAGCTTTATTATAAGAAAAACAAGGGAAGAAAACTATGTTCTTGAAGAAGAGACCTTCAAGAACATTACGTCTTCATCCATGCATGCAAAGAATTGTATCATAATAAGCAGTGAGTGAGATCTACTAAGATAGCTCCTTCATACATACTACTATCACTAAGATCTCAAAGGTGTGGAATTTGTGAAGATAAGCTTCCCTTATAGACCTCATTCAAGTAGAGGATGAAGATGAAGAGGATATAGTGAAGGATGGATCTATGATGGGTGAAGAGGATCATCCTAAGAAGGGTCATAATTATTTTGAGAGGAAAGAACCTGGAATAACCAAGTCTAAAAGGAAGAACTTGATCAGGGAAAACTAGAGAAACTCAAAGAAAACCCAAGAGATCAAGGCCACCTTTAACTCCAAGAAAAAACAAGTCTTTATCTATGTGGATTTGAAATGGTGAAGACTGAATATTCAACCATGGACTCTAGTACTAGGAGTCCTAATTCATGTCCAACTCATCTTGGTCAAGAGAATAAGGCTGATCAAATGTGCACCATATGGCATAGCCTGAACCATCCAGTTCCACAAGGAAGCCTCATCTTAAGAAGCCTATTGCACCATCTGTAAAGATGAAGGTGGAAGTGGAATGTGATCAAGCTCAGTTTTCTACTCATAATAAGATTCTTAGAAGTAAACCAACTAAATGCATCATGTATGGTAGTATTCTTATTTTGCCAAGGATTGCATCTACATTCCCAAAAGTACTGTCCAATGACTGTAGTGGATGCGAACTCTTCTAAAGGATCAGTCTCTAAAGCTTCTGAATTAATCAAAACTTCTAAACTACTGATGGTCAAGTATAGTTTTCCAAAGATGGTGCGGAAGATAAGGAAGATCATGTGACTAAAAGGTCTTCATCAACAACAAATGATCCTCAAAGCTTGCATATAGGATCAAGTATTGTTGCACTATCTTCTGTTCACTTTGACAACTCCAAGACCAACAAGGCTTGGGTTTCCAAATGTAACTAACCATCTCATTTATTAAGAAAGGACTAAAGACCAAAGAAAATGTATGGAACATTGATAGTGGTTATTCTAGCCACATGACAATAAATGGCTCTTTGCTTCAAAACTTTTGAGAAAATTGATGGAAGGCCAATTGCTTTTGGAGGAGATTCAGGTGGTTACATCACTAGAAGGGGAAATGTTATAAATGTTAAGCTCAATATTGAGAAGCTAAACTTTATCAGGGAGCTTGGGTACAATCTGCTAAGTGTATTCTATATTTGTGATCAAAGACACAACATGATCTTTATCTTTACTATAGCATGACTGCATTGTTCTTAAGCTTAGGGTGGTCATTCCTCAAGAGCATATCCTGCTCAAAGCCCCTAGGAAAAAGGAATATGTACAAGATGGATTTGTAGGAAACAACCCCTTCAGGAGAAGTTTCTTGTTTTCTATCTAAAATAATAGTGATGAGTCTTTCCTTTGGCATAAAAGAATGTGTCATGTAAAATTTAAAAACATGAATAAATTAATTAAGAATGATTTGGTAACTGGAATGCCAAAGATGACCATTTTGTTGCATGCCTAAAAGGGAAGCAACATAAACTCTCTCAAGCCAAAGGAAATGAACTCCATCACTTCACCCCTACACTTATTACATATGGATCTCTTTGGCCCTACCATTGTATTGAGTTTAGTTAGGATCTTTAATCATTTAGTGATCACAGATGATTTCATAAGATTCACTTAGGTCTTCTTCCTTAGAACTAAGTATGAGACCCTTGAGAATTTAAGAACTTCATTTTGAAAATTAAGAATCAATGTGATCACAAGTTCAAGATAATAAGATGTGATCAAGGAACTGAATTCAAAAACCAAACCTTGATGCATTTTGTGATGAGAAAGGTATTACAAGACAATATAGTGCTCCTAAACAAAATGGTATTACTAAGAGGAGAAACATAACACTTATTGAAGCTGCAAGAACCATGTTATTTGACTTTAAACTGCCCATCACCTTCTATGCAAAGGAAATTAACATTTCCTTCTATGTGCATAATAGAGTTTTAGTAGTTAAGACTCATAGTAAGACTCCTTATGTGTTGTGGCACAAAAAGTGTCATTTCATTGGTTTTTTAAGATCTATTTGATATGCTTACACAATCTTGAATACCAAAAGATCAGATAGCCAGGTCTGTTGAGAAATCAGATGATGGACATTTAATTGGATACTCTTCCTAAGCTAAGGCTTATAGAGTATGCAATCTCAAAACTAGAGTAGTTGAAGAATCAGCCAATGTGACCATCCATGAGGACACTCCTAGTATGAAAGGTGTGGTCCTGATTGGCTACTTGATCTTGATTTAGTTACCAACTTTTTTTAACAAATCTTGTGACATTGTTTCAGGATCTACAGGTAACTTATCAACAGGAGAGCCTGATCCAAGATTTGAGCTAAGAACACCAAGTAAGAAAACTACTTCAGCTCCAGTGGTAACAAACCCCACAGATGAGAATCTTGTTAGCACAACAATGATAATTCTTCAGCTGACACCTACAAATTTTAGTATAGAGGCAAAGAACTCAAATAAAGGAGTTTCTAATGTAAGAGGAGACGGTTGTGATGATAATGATCAAGAACTTCCTGATACTGATAACCACTCTATATATGACTATATTAATAATGTAACACACTCATTGGTACTAACGTGTTGGGTAACGCTTCATTGATAGATCAAAACTTCACCAATTTAGATTTCTTTAATCAATTTGTTGTGATTCCTCAACTAAGAATCCACAACTCACAACCCACCACAAACATCATTGGAGATTTTGAGACAGGTGTGAGAATAAGTGGATATACCCATGATAAAAATGTATGCCTATACTCTTGTTTCTTGTCTCAAATTGAACCTAAGAAAATTGTTTGAAGGATGGAAGTTGGATTGAAACAATGTAGGAGGAACTGCTTCAATTCAAAAAGGAAAAGGTTGGAACCTATGTCCTCCTCCTCAAGGGAAGACCATAATAGGTACCAAGTGGCATTTTAGGAACGAGAAATATGATAAAGGATTTGTGATCAAGAACAAGGAAAGACTAGATATTTAAGAATACACACAAGAAAAGGGGATTAACTATACAGATATTTTTGCTTTGGTAGCAAGACTTGAAGCTTTTAGGATATTCTTTACTTTTGCCGCATCCTATGATTTCAAGGTCTACCAACTTGATTTCAAGTGTGCCTTCTTATATGGGGTAATTGATATGGACGTGTATTGTAAATATCAAATGGATTTGCATACCCAGATCATCTGGGGGATTTCAACATGACTACAATTTCAACTGTGCTTTCTTATTTGCATCTACTTTAATCTGTATATTTATACAAATAGTGACGATGGTGGTTGCAACATGACTACGAAGTCTACATCTAGGGGATGTCAATTCTTTTGTCGAAAGATAGTCTCAGGGCAATGCAAGAAACAATCATGTATGTTTGTATCATCTTTCAAAACTGAATACATTGCTTCTAGTAGATGTGCTCAAATGCTTTGGATTCCGAATCAGATGTTGGACTATGGATTCAATTTCAAGAGACTCATATCCATATAGACAACAACAATGCTATCTCTAATACAAAGAACCCTTTGAAGCACTCCAAGACAGAGCACATCAATATCAGGTATCATTTTATTAGAGATGATTTTGAAGAAAGGATTAATATAAGTTGTTAAAGTTAATACAAGTGAAAATTTTAATGATTTGTTCATTAAAAGTTTTTGTTAGTAGAGAACTAAGTATCTTGTATAAGCTAATGAGATGATTACCTTTCTGTAGAATTTCTTAAACTAAACTCATGATTATTTTTTATTATGTGTGTCTTAAGTTGTCTATTTCATCATCTATATATGCCTAACTTTGGAAGAAAGTTTTAAATGATTTTCCTTAGAGTTATGAAAATTTAAGATATATTATCTCTCGGAAGACATTAAGTTTTTTTTCATAGAACATTATGTTTTCAAATCTAATAACTACTTATAAGACACTTACCTTTGGAAGAAATTATAATATTTCTTTTGAAGCTTAAATATACTTCTAAGTGTAACATCCTACATTGGTTGGGAAAGGGAACGAAAGTCTCTTTATAAGGGGTTGAAGAACTTCCCTTATCGGACGTATTTTAAACCCATGATGGGGTATTCTCCCTAAGTAGCGGACAATATCTGGTGTGGTTTCCTGCTTGATACAGTCAGTATCAGAGCCAGGGCTGGGCCGATATGCCAACGAGGATGTTGGTTCCTAAGTGGGAGAGGATGTAACATCCCACATCAGTTAGGAAGGGGGATGAAAGTCTCTTTATAAGGGGCGGGATACCTTCCCCTATAAGACATGTTTTAAACCCGTGATGGGGGTATTCTCCCCAAGTAGCGAACAATATCTGGTGCAGTTTTTTGCTCGACACAGTTGGTATTAGAGCCAGGGCCGGGCCAACATGCTAGCGAGGATGCTAGTATCCCAAGTGGGGGAGGATATAACATCTCATATTGGTTAGGAAAGGGAACAAAAGTCTCCTTATAAGGGGATGGATACCTTCCCCTACCGACGCATTTGAAACCCGTGATGGGGGTATTCTCCCCAAGTAGTGGAAAATATACAGTGTGTGATTACCTGCTTCTTAAGCTAAGTACTTATTTGAAGGAAAATTTTCTTCCGAAAGCAATTAAGCCTTGGTAGATTTATTCTCTTATGGATCAAACTTCTGATATTAACCTTCCAAAACCAAATATATCTATAAAATAAAATACAGTCTATGTATTTTTCTCCTGAAGAAAATTTTCATTAGGGTAAGGAATATCTTCTGAACTCAAATTGGCTTTGGAAGCTTTTATCAAATCTTCCGAAGACAAATTACCTTCAGAAGATTTTTGACTTCCAAGAAAACTAACTTTTTGGGTACATTTTCAGACGTGGGACCGACCTTCGGGTTTCAAAGTTTATCCTTAAGCATTAACTTTGTCTAAAATCTAGTTCATATAAATATACCTTAATGGTTCCCCATGTTTCACTTTCTTCTTCATCTGCAAAAGTTCATACCTAAATTAACCCACAACTACCTTTGTTCTTACCTTTCATCATCTCAAAGCTACTCTATAATGGCCAACCCTGATCCAAGAAACCAACCTAATTTCTCCATCTAGTTACATAGGAAACATAATCAGGTTGCTCTTTAACATCTGAGTAAGATCTAGGTTTCTTAGATGTCTGACGTTTCTTGGCTCTATATAACTACCTCACCGCACTCAATATAGACACTACATTGTATGAAGATTAGCTTTTAGAGTTCTAGAGGACCTACCAATAGATCATCTTGGATGGTGAGAAGGCATTGTTTACCATAGTGTAGGGGAAGACAGTTTTTATCACTCTAGTCACCGTCAACACACATCTGAGGATGGATGATGGAGAAGGAGAGTTGCCCTTCCCAAAATCTAATATGAACAACTCATTTAGGCAGATGGGTTATGAAGGGGATTACTTTGTAAATCTTTCAAGAAGGGAAAGGTCTCCTCCCAATAGATGTACCTTCTCCATATGGTCATCCACTCCCTATCCAACAAGCATAGAGGTTAGGATCAGATTCCTAAAGACTTTTACTACATAGTCCATGGAATGGTTCAAGGGGTCAAGTTCAGGTACTTTGAATTTTTTTATACTAATCTAATCGCAAAATGGACTCCTTAGAGTACTATATTTTCCTAGACGTGTTTAACACATTATTAACTGTGAACTATGCTCACGATTAAGGGGAACAAGTAATATTTAGAAAATGGGAAAGATGAAGCTTGATATCTTTAAGACAATGAGAAAGCCCATTATGGCTTCTTAGGAGTAGAAATAGCCCTGGTCCTACAATGTTAGAGCTCATTTCTCAAGGTGACAACTTGGCAACACAAACCAATGTTAAACTCACACCTTTTATATTTGCAACACCCACACATCCATAAATCACCCTTACCTACTTGAGAAGATCTAAACAAACCCCTACACAAACTACTAAGTTTATGCAGGCCCCCATA